>PVKM010001126.1:0-84467 GCA_004027735.1 Carollia perspicillata
GGGGGGAAAATGCAGACAACTGCAATTGAACAATAAAACAATTTTTTAAAAATGCAAATGTAAAAAAAGAAAACCCATGCTATAAAGCGGGGGCGGAGGGGACTGGGAAGGGGAAACATACCACTTGTATTGAAAGCCATACAGCACACTGGTTTTTCATGAGCCGGGAAGTGGGCCACAATGCCATCACTGTCAGAATCCTCGCTCACAAGCACCTTTACAAAAAGGAAGAAGGCAAATTGAAGTTAACCTTTAATCACCAATAACTGAGGCTGAAGATTTACACAGCTATACCACAGTGTCCCTGACCAAATGACATGCTTCCACAATACTGGCAGATTATTCTTGTCAATTAGGTGAGAATGCCACTTTAGGAATGAGGAAAAGACATAACAGGATCCCAGCAGATCAATCATATAAACTCTTAAGAACAGTTGGTTAACTTCACTACAGATAACAGAGATGATAATTTCTTGAAGTGTACATTCAGCAAACAACAACAAAAGAAATCAAAGACTCGGCTATGTAGAGCTTTATCCAATAATAGAAGCACAGTTCTTACTGTGCTAAGGCCCGCTGAAAAAGTCATGCCCATGGCAGGAATAAAATAAGGAAAAACAGCAGAACAGGTTAAACACCAACAGCTACAGGTCAGAGGAATTACCCATAAAATTTTTACTTAAAGTAAAAAGTTCTGGCCTTTAATACCTAGTTTTTAAATAGACAAATCACCTCTTTGAAAATATTACCAACTCATAAAATCAGAAGTGTGATAAAAGCAGATAGTTTTGCACCTCAAATTTATTCCACTTAATATTTTGATAAGCATGTTAAAATATAATTTGCCAAATTGTGAGCACACTGTTCAATGATTCTTAGGAAAAATATATATTTTACAAGGCAAGTAATTAACTAAAAAAGTTTAACATAAATAACATCCAAAGTGAAATCCTACTATACTCATACATGATCATGATAATCAAACAAAGAATTTAATCTGTAACCCAGGAATTGGTCCTCCACTGGCAATGGTAACTTTTCTTCTAGTGTGAAAAGCTTTACTGGTATAATTTACATAAAAGAAAAGTCACCTACTTTATTTTTACAATGACTTTATCAATACTATAACCATTACAACAACATCCTCCAAGTTCAACTATGATGTAACGTGTGACAAAATTTACATCTTTTTTAAGGCTGTATAAAATTATTACATTGTATGTATGTACAACATTTTCCTTCATCCATTCAGCTACTGTTAGACATTTGGATTGTTTTTACTCCCTGACTACTGTAAATAAAACTGCAATGATTACGGATGTGTAAATATGTCTTTGAGATACTGCTTGAAACTATTTTGCATGTAAACCCAGAAGTGAGATCTAGAACATATGGTAATTCAATTTTTAAATTTCTGAACAACTTTCATACTGGTTTCCATAATTGCTGCCTAACAGCTCACAAAGGTTCAAACTTCTCCACATCCTTGACAACATTTATTTTCTGTTCTTTCAGTATCGTTCACCCTGATAGGTACAAGGTAATATCTCACTGTGGTGTGACTGGTAGTTTGATCAGTGATATTGAGCATCTTTTCATATTGTATCTTTTTCGGAGAACTGTTTAGTCAAGTTCTATTTGTTAATGAGGTTATTTTTTGTTGTTGTTGAGTTGTAGAAATTCCTTACATATACTATACATTAACTCATCAAATATATGACTTACAACTATTTTCTCCCACTCTATAGGTTGCCTTTTCACTATTAATTTATTAGAACTAATAAATAAATGTTAGTTTCATATCCTACAACTCTGCTGAATTCAATTATACTAACAGTAACCAATCCAAAAAGGAAATTAAGAAAACAATTCCATTTGCTATACCATCACAATTATCAATTTTATTGATCTTTTCAAATAACCAAATTTGGATTTTCTCCAATATTTCACTGTTTGCAATTTTATTTCTGTTCATTCTTTATTATTTGCTTCATTTCTCTTGCTCTGGGTACAATTTCCTCTTCATTTTCTAATCTCTTAAGGAATAAGGTAAGACTAATTCAGACCATTTTCTTTCCTATTATGTGCATTTAGAGTATTACTTTCCCTCTATGCAATACTATAGTTTACACTCCATCAATCCTGATAATCGCTGCCATTTAACATGAGCCCAGTTAGTTACAGGTAATGTAACTATGCACATAACTGGATTTAGATGTGCCATGCTGTTTATTTTCATATGTTCCAGGTATTTCTTGTTCCTTTCATCCTCTTTCGTGCTAAACAATTATCTTTAATGTTATTATAGTTCTAGCACGTTTTCATGAATACATGCTTATGACTTCATTCTTAGCCTTTTGGTCAACTTCCAGAGTCCCCAAATATAGGCACACCTCATTTTATTGTGCTTCACTTTACTGTGCCATGTAGATACTGCATTTTTCAGCAATAAAGTATTTTTAAATGTATTTATATACATTGTTTTCTAGATATAATACTAATGTACACTTAAACAACTATAGTACAGTGTAAACACAACTTTTCTATGCACCAGGAAACTAAAAAATTCATGTAACTCTCTCTATTGCTAATTTTTAACATGCCACAGAATTTTAATAATGGGTTTATGTGTGCCATGAGAAGAAAAAGGTTGAAAATCACTGCTGTAATCAATGGCACTAACACAGAAGCCATCCCACAAAAGGCACATTAATCTTGGTGCACAGCAAAACCTCATAGCACTACATAGAATTTTTTGAATCTTCTCTTTATGAGCTTCACAAATATAATGACCTGATACTTTTAGAAGGATTTTCTCCATTGCATTAGCACCTTGCCTAAAACATCAAATCACTAAAACTGAAGCTACCTCAATATGACTGTCCTGAGACATGTAAGTTTTACTTACCACTTAAACTAAGCAGGCTGAACCCCTAAATACATATAGTAAAAACATGACTATATTAAAGCAAAGCAAAGAACTTTAACTGATACGAGGTGAATAAGCCTTTATCATATGAACAAAGAGACAATACACATAAGGAACAATTAAATTATTATTAACACATGTACTCGAGTTGAGATAGCTCCATTTCTACCGTCATTCTGAAGCATTTTACTTTGATTAGAGACTTTGCCACATGACTAACTTCAATTATATAAGTGTGTAAAGGCAAACTATTCCACTTAACTTATCCTAGCCATGAAATGCTTTTAAATAAAACATGAAAGTAACAAAGATAAAAATGTAGTCAATTAAATCCATTCTCCCTTAATGCAGTTACGACACAATGATCCTGCACCATAAAAAATCAAACTAATCAATTTAGTATCAGATAGATATACTACCACTGTAAACATGAAAATATCTTTATTAAAGGCTCAATGGATTTAAACAGCGAAATTGAACCTAAAGTCAGCTTGAGCTCCTGCGACACATATGAAAAAGGAAAACCGTTAGAGCTAAGACCAAACATCAATGGGAAAGGGCTGAAAGCAATAAATCTATGGTGTTAACCATGGCAGTTTTTTAAATACAATCCAGCATAACCTGAAAACATCCCTGAACCCCAACTGAACTATTTGTCAGAGACAAAAATGTCTTCCTGACAAAAAACAGATTCACATTAATAAATGAAAGGAGAACAATATTACAGAAAGGAAATCTTGTTGCTTTAAAGAATATTTATTTATTTATAAATAACAACTTACCATATATTGAACATCAATTTATTTTGTCTAATAATACAATTTTAAATCAAGTTAAAATTTTAGACTATGTTAGAAGTAGGAATGTACAGAAAACTATATACCCAACAAATAATAGAAAATGCAAAATTTCAGACTCATTTTGTATGAGTCTTATCTCCTAATAAACAACTTTACGTGTTTCAAGTTTTACACTGAATTTATAACAGAAAAAATCACTTTTGCAACTCCACAATCTACAATCTATTCCCATATTCAAAATCTGAGAATTCCATTTCAAAATTTAAAAAAAGTTATTGAAGAACTGGGGGTGGGAGCACACATTTGTTAAGTATGAGGCCTACTGCTATGCTTTTCATAAAATTAGTTTAATTTTTTTCTTTACATGACCCTATACGTCAATAAGATAAAATAAAGTAATGAGTTACAACTCTATTTCATCAAAGATGGTAAGAGCTAACACTTCTTATTTTTAAATGACCACAAGTCTGTCTGTCGACAAAGGCTAGATGTTTAACAGACGTACTTATACTTGCCAAACTAGACAATGCTGACAAGGGCTGTTGCTACTCTCAGTAAACGTTACTACTCTCAAAGGGTGGCTTTGGATGTGAATTGATTAAGATTCGAAGGACAAAAGAAAATTCTTACTTTAACATTCATAAAATACTAAGGGATTTATATATTTAATTCCAATTTAAAAAGAGAACATCTGCATGTGCTCATCAACTTGAGCTAATTAACCCAACTTAAAAAAAAGTCATTACAATCAACAAACAGTTGACTAGCATTTCACTGACAAGAGTGTTGAACAAGAATACAAGTCTACACGCATTTGGTTAATAGCAAAGTTGAAAAGGGAGAGGTGGATAATTATTATTATTCAAATTTCAAATAAAATACAATAGCCAAATTCAAAAACCAAAATGTTTAAAGATTTGTTTTATCTTTTAATTGCAGTAGACTCCAGATTTTTTTGGACATGCCACTTGATCTTACTATAGCATTTAATACATCAGTAACTGACAAATGTAATCTTTCATTAAGACGGAACATGTATGCTAAAAGCAGATTTTTCTCATAAAAGAAATCCAATATTTAGGGTTAATATTTTAAAGGCACACATAGTTTCTAAACATGCCCTGAAAACAGAACTCAGTATATAATCTATATAAAAGTAAAATAATTTTTATTTCACAAATGTTGCTCTACTCCTATCTTATTCTAGTAATAGATATTAAATTATCCTTTATAGTAATGATCACAACTGAATTTTAAAATTACCTTCCTTTCAGAAATGTATTTAAAATCCAAAACTATGATACCAAAGAATACATATTTATGAGTACATGAGGGAAAAAAACACTAAGCCCAACTGGTTTCTTGTTAACAAGATTTAAATGCCAGCATGTCTTTTTCCACGTTTATAGTCACTTGTTCTAGACATTTCTGAACCTACATTTAAAAAATCTGTTTTATCTTGAGATACAGAATTTTATAATTAGCTATTACTATGTATATATTCTAACATATACTTTGAGATTTCATGTATTTTTTCATATTTGTAATAATGTTTGATAGTATTCACATTATTGTCACTTGTAACTATCACAGTAAAATTTTTTTTGATTCCCCTAAATATTTATGGCCCCGTTGATTACTTCTTTGAATAAACATCTACCTCAAAAACATATTATTAATCTTCCAATTTAGGTTCAGATACTAATAAATACTACTTAAAAATAAATACTATTATGAAAAGAACAATAAAAAAGGTATATATAATTATTTACTTGTGAAACAAATGTCCTGCTGAAGAGATAACAAGAGAATCATTTAGAACCTCAATTTTACCTTCAGGTATGATACATTAATAAAATCTGCAATAACAGGTTTCAATATATTACTCATCATTTTGTTGGGAGGGAAAGCTAACATAAAATAACTTCAATTTCTAGACATCCAAATTAACAACCTTTAAGGCCACATACATTTTGGCTCATCCTGACCCCGAATGACATGTCAGTCAGCCCGTCTTCTAGAGAAAGTGGACACTACGTGCATCGGAGGTTCTTACCTGACCCTCTCCAACTGTTTCCGTGTCTATTACTGTGATGATGCCTGGGACCAAAGGGCTCCGCCTCGAGTTACTGTGGATGGCAACATCATCTTCTGTCACACCTGCAGGCAGCGTGCCTGTCAGCTGAGTCACCACTTTCCCAACCATCGTTAGGCCAGTTTTCAGAGTCTAAACAGTGAAAGATAAAACTGATAAATAACTTGGTATCACTATTTGGATTCTAAATAGACATACCCATTTTTGTTAAATTCTCCTATGCATTCAATTCTTTGTTTTCTGACAAGCTTATGTATAGCAGTGAACTGTCACCGAAATTCAGTCCAACTTTTCATGGGACCTTAAATTCAGTGTCATTTGGAATGGATGGTATCAGTTGAGTCCCAAAGTCAGCATGGTAAGAGTAAAGCCATAGGTAAATAATTTAAAAGATTTGTTTCCCATGAGGACACAATTATATTTCTATAAAAATTATTTTCCTCTCTTTTTAATGCCTATAAGCTAAAATGTGACACAAGGAGAAGTAGGAACTATGATATTCTATTTTTTGAATTATAAATCTAATTTTAAATCTATTTTTAGCATGAAAAAGACTGGAATGTTGGTAGAATCCCTATGTGAAAACAAGACCACATTCCCAATGGTAATCTATAATATGTTGTTATACAATATTATACATCAAGATTTAGCATGTGAAAAATACAGTCTGCATTCAACATATTCATTACCAGATCAATGAAATACCATGTAAAATTAGCAAAGAAGGTTCTTTTCTCTCTGAGAACAGAAAACAATTCAATATAATGCTTCTGATATACAATTTCCATACAAGATAACTTAAGATGATTTACAATTACACTTAAGCTCCATTTCATTTAAAGCAAATAGATAAAAGTAACTTAATGTGTGAGTATTTTTCATTTCTATGGGAATCTCATCTAATTACACTCATATATACTAATGAGCAGTTATGTTAAATTAATGCTTGGGGTTCTTTTTTTGTCTGAATGGAAGAAAGCTAAAGAAAAAGAAAATTAGGTGATTGATAAA
The DNA here is from genome assembly GCA_004027735.1 of Carollia perspicillata. Lineage (NCBI taxonomy): Eukaryota > Metazoa > Chordata > Mammalia > Chiroptera > Phyllostomidae > Carollia > Carollia perspicillata. Next base: position 6,836 of record PVKM010001126.1, read on the forward strand.
CACTGAAAAAAGGTCTAGTAATTAGAGCCACAAAAAAGTAGTCTAGTTACGTGGATATATAAAAAACTATGCATAACAGACACATATTCAGAAATAATTTTTCCAATTCTCACACAGTGAGAAAAAGTTTTTATTAAAATACTTCAAATTAATCTTTAGTAAGGTAACTCTCCATTAAAAATAATTATGGGAAAATAAATGAGTTTTAAACAATTAGATTAGAACTTTAGGGAGGAAATGTGTTTTCCGCAGGAATTTTCCATTAAAACACCATACAACTAACACTAGTAAATTGTGCATTACTTTACTGTGGATATGTTCTATGGAATCTTTACTATGAACTTGGGATTAGTTAAGACTCTAAACATAAATGATCTCTACGGATGTCCTAGAACACCTCAGTTTAAGAAAAAACTGAGGCTACATAGAAGTAAAACAGCAGCTCAAACAGCTAGCCAATGACAAAGCCAGATCTTTAAAATGAGGTCTATCTATCTCCAAAGCGTGATTTTAACCACTATCAGTATTTCCTTGTAATCTATTCCTGTTACTACTCGTGATCTCACACCTCATGAATTCAGAACACACACATACTGAGGAGGGGTGGGGGATGAAGACCATAATAGTGTATCTTAATAAATACTTAAATAAATGACCAGCAAAGCCATTTGCTAAATTCAAGCAAAAAGATATAACTTACAGCTGACTGAAACCAGGAAAAAGCCACAAATCAATTATAACTGTTTTGTTTAGTGCTAAAAAAACTCAAACTGCAATGATTATAAAACACAGTAGCATTCCTCAATTAGCAGCCAAACATTTGTTTCAATAATTCACAAGAAATGACTTACACAGAGTCTGTTAGATTGTGTCAAGAAAGCCTCTGAAGGACCAACAAAATCAGGCGCCACAGTGTATTGATGTCAGAAGCTGGCCAGGAAGCCTTATTAACCTCTGAGATGCTTCAGCTGATGTACTTACTCCATTAATGCTAATGGAGATGCTCCCACTGAAAGGGAGCTACCCCTTTATCAAAGAAATGCCTTTCAGATTTAAAGTCTTAGCCTGTATAGCTTCCCCATTTGCCCTTGAGCCTATTATTTCATGCTCTTATACCAATGAATAGAAATAAACTAAAATAACTGGAGCACACAGAAAGTGGGAAACAATGTACCAAAGCAAACCACAAGATAAACGGGAAAGTTCATATGAAAGAATGAAGAAAAAAGCCAGGGTGGGGGGAAGCAGTACGGGCAGGGTAGTATATATATTAGTCAAATGCTCCTATTACATGAAGAGTTATAGCTATTTCTCAAAAAAAAAAAGTAATGACCACCAGTGGGGTCATCTTATTAAAATTTAACAGTCATCAAATCTGCACTTTGTGTAGTAAGTGACAAGATAGTACTATCTATAATAGCTCGCTAACTTCCAAATAAGGTCTAATGCAGGAGGTGAGAGAGGCGTGCTGGACACTTTCCACATTAGTAAAGACCTTTGCTTCTGGGAGAAATTTGTTTCCATGTCACATCAGTGAGCACTAGTGTCCAGAAGCAATGTGTCATTTTATTTAATAATTCTTACATAGTATATTTACATATCTAAGTCAGTTCACTATGTACTTAGCCTTTTCACTACATTTCAGTAGATATGGTATGTGTATACCTGATGATTTCCTCAAATACATAAAAAAATGGGTGGAAGCTAAGAAAAAGTTAAAAATAAAAAAATTTAATTAGGCCAATTGGAAGTATTAATTTAGAAGGAGTGTCCTCGCAACCTGAGTTATCTAAATTTAAAAGTTCATTATAAACGTAAATAATCTTAGAAGTAGTCACAAAACTATCTGTAAGAAAACTGAACATTAGGTTTATAACAAATGTGAGATAATCCACTATGGCCAAATATTCAAATCAGCATGGTACTTATTCTGTTCTGTTGCAGACAGATTTGCCAAAGGGTCACTAGTCATCTTTAACCTTTCTCGTGCCGTATCAGTTGTCCTCCCTGTCCATTAGTGCTAATGGGGCTGCTCTCACAAAACCTGTTAGTTGTCATTAAGAAGTTATCAGATAACAGGAGAAAATAGCGGCATTTTTATGAAATCAATTTATCACACTGGAATTAAAACACACTCAAATAGGACAGCCTCAAATAGGACAGTTGTAACCAGAAAATATAAAACAAGATTTTATAAATGTATCAAAATAATCCAATTTGAACAATTTCAATATTAATTTTTTCCTTTATCACAACCACAGAGAATTCATCACTGCTATATTCTTAAGGAAAGACAAGTTATTTTGAAACTTGAAGGGAAAAATCTAAAAATATGAACATTAATTTTAAGTGCTACTTGAAAACCTAGAAATTGTGAAAAAGGGTACTGCTGCAGAAGATCCAAGTACATATACAATTAACATATTTATACTTACGATCATATAAGTAAGAGAAAACAAGTAAAAATTTAAAAATTAATCCTTCTGTATAACGAAGTGGTTAAGTACCCTCTATGAAGTGACATAAGAAGCTGTCATCAGAGAGAGAAAAATATTAATTACTCTTTCGGAGAAAGTGATACAATCATGAAGTCAATGTGAATTTATTTTAAGACAAGCATCTTAAGGAGCACGTACTACCTGTCTTTTAAAAATAATTTCCATGTAATATCTCAAAAAACATTATTTTACACAGAAATGATAAAAATGGTAGGAAATAATAAGAATTTTATTTTCTATTTTCAATGACAGTCTAGGTAAATCAGATTAATCCCCCCAATGAAAACAAGGAGTAAAAGTGGGGAGAAATTTTGTTTAAATTCTGTTTGAAGGTACTGAATATTTAACAAGATAGTGAAGAATCACTAGCTCTAAATCCAAGAGAACAAGGAAACCCATGCATATGAACAGGATATTTTAGTCCTACATGCATCTGATAATTCTAGAGAGCATTGCTAAGAGAATGAGTAGTGTTTTTGATAGATTTGTGGAACTACTTGGCCTTGTTCAAGGTGCTCAAGCCTGTGAACATCACTCCATGCTTTGGGATGGAACATAAAAGGATATACAGTAGATATATGGGTGATCCTGTAGTAATCAGGCTCTCAGAGCAATTTCAGGTGTGCTTTACTTAAATAATTTAAGTAATCTCAATCCCTGAAACTAGATTAACATGGCACAGGACTAATAGAACTGCAGAACTCTGGTATCATCCCAATCTCAAAATTGTTTCTAAAGATTTTTGAAATCAACTCTGGTAAACAAGTAGTCAAGTCCAAAAAACAGAACCAGACACTGGATTTATCAGAAACATACTTAAAAATAACCATGTGTACTATATTTAAACAATTTTATAATTAGAAAAAAATGGAATTCTAGAGAATCAGAAATTATCACTGTTTACTAAAACATTTCATCAGTGCATATGTTTAATTTTATTGAATTGGTTTTGTGCATATATTGAGATAATCATATCTTTTTCCCTTTAATCTGTTAATATGGCAAATTACACTAATTGATTTTTGGGTAATAAAGCAGTCTTACAGTATGGACTTTTCCCAAATGGATTACGCCACATTATCCTTACCATACATTGTTTCCTTTTTTCTGCTAACATTTTTTTACAATTTTTCATACGTATGTTCATGAATTAAGACAGGACCATGGTTTTCCTTTCTCATAATGTTCTTGTCACGCTTTTGTATAAGGTGATCTGGCATCATAAAATAAAATTAGGTGTAATCGGACTATTTTACTCTATGGAAGAATATTTGTAATATTGCCATTATTTATTCTCAAATGTTAGAATTCTCTGGAGGTTTCTGGGTATGAAGATATCTTTGTGAGATTTTTTCTTTTCTTGGGAAATTTTAACACCCCCTTATACCACTACCTACAGGAATTGTAAGTGTACATCATAATGTATTTTCACAAATAAGCACCCTAATATAATAGAAATATAATATATAAAGTAATCGTTAAAAAGACAAAAGGATGTATTTATAATTGGAGAAGTACTTGAAATTTTCATGTATTTACCATGTAAAACTTCAATTGCTTTATACCTCAGAAGGCAAATTTACCCACAAACTTTCTAATATCCAATAACTTACTATGAGAAATTACCATCAGGGGTAGGGGTAGGAATCATCCCAACTTTCCAATCTTTCCCAAATAAAATATCCAAGTGAAATCAAGATTCATTCTATTTCTGGTAGGATTTTAGAAAAATAATCTGACAGTATTTTCTTTCATCTCAAAATATTCATGCTCTCTAATGCAGAAGTCTCTAAGTACATAGATAAACATAAATAAAAGAAAAATGTTTTCAAAAATGTCTCATGACATTTAAGTTAGTAAGTTCAAAGAGCAGGGTACAATATATGACTAAATTGACTGGGTGAAGACTTTCAAGAAATGGTGACAATAATATTGTAAACTGTGTGTGGTGCCAGGTGGGTACTGGACATATCAAGAGGAATGCTTTGACCGTATCTGACCGTCTGACCACTATGCTGTAATACAAAATCATATTGAATGTAAACTGTAATTGGAAAACATTTTAATTAAAAAATTATAAAAGAAATGGGTGACATGTTCGCAGTTATATTTTTCCTACATTCTGTAAATTTACAAACACGAACATGAATGAGCATTAAAATCAAGCATAAGCAATTAATAAAAATTAAACATTAACCATTTTATTCAAGTGCAAATGGAAGAATTTTACACATTGCCAGAGCTAACAATGAATTTCAATTAATACTAATTTCACTGGAGACTGTCTACTGGAAATTGACTGGAGGGTCTCATCATTGATGTCATTTTTTCCAGTTTAAATGTTGAAGATGGGTATATTTTCCTCATAGTTTGCTATAATGGAGTGTAAAAAGTAGGAAGTTCAGCCTTGCTCTTTTCAAAGCATATGTAGTCTAGTCTCATTCCAGCAAGTCCAATTTCAGCTAACAGTTAAACAGCTTAACATTTACTGAATGAAGCAGATAATTCTTTTACGTAGGCACACAGAAACATAATTACAGCAAAGAAGAGCTGAAAAGCTATCCTCCGTCACATAACTGAAAATTATTCAATTTGACAATACAATGAGCTATCCTAATACAAGTGTATGACAAATAAGTCTAAAAAGAATCTAGTACTTGAGAAATGGATCTATTATAAACTAACTGATTAACACTGCTGCTCCTATTTGCTGTCTCAGATTTCTCATCATTGAAATAACCATCATAATTTTGGCATACACAATGGAGAAAAGTAGCAATTTTCACAAAGATTCCTAAATGTAAAATATATAGTGCTGAAAGCCTAAAGAATTCAGTATTTAGCTTCTGATTTAAAAATATTTAATTCCTCATCAAACCAAGGAGCACATTCTAAAGCGCATCATGTAAGCATTTGTGATCAATCTTGAAGTATTTTTGTATTTGTTTTACATAAAAACAGTGTGACCTATGATTCCCTCCCTGTGGTTTGCTTTAAACTGTTGTTCTTTTCTGAATAGCTGTGCTTTTTATTACATGCTGTCATTTAGATTCACTATGTCATCCCTATTATTAGAATTGTTTTGTTGTATACTTCAGAATTCAAAAGGATAGTGATTATAAAAATACCTTATAATCAGCATAAAGTTTACGAGCCTTCATCAAAATCAACCCTACCACACATGCACAAAAAGAACTCACATGACAAATGTGCAGGGGGCAGCCCTGGGACAGACGAGGATCTTTCAATGTGTCAGGGATTGCACTCAAGTTTTCTTAATACTATTTTTTTATGTCAGAAAGATTCACAAACATTCAAAGACATAAAGGAACATTAGTATAGGCAGAATAATGCAAATCACACCAAAAAAAAGTCCAAAAGTTACTACTTAAGACATAGCTTCTTTCAAAATTGGAATTAATTACATAAGACTTTAGCTAGCAGACTAAAATATTTAAAATTAGGTAACTACAAACCCTATAATCATTACAATAGAAAATATTGTTTATGAAACTTGAGAAATTAAGAACCTAATCATTTAGTCACCAATTCTCACGAGTGACAAAATAAGTCTGTCTTACTTCTTAAGTTTATTACACTTGTGAATGAAAATGGAAGAGAAAATCTCGATCCAATTCAGCAAAGAAACTTGGTAATTACTACACAACCAAAACTCCCAGAGACTACTGGATACTCACTTTGGCAGCACTAATGACTGTGGCAGTGTAAGACTGAATGTTGTCTCCACAGGCTCCACCACGGGACTGATGACAGCGAATCAACTGGAAAAAAAGAACGAGAAAGAAACCAGGAAGTCAGTTCTATTAAACTGTTTAAATCCACAGGGTATTAGGGTAGAGCTTATTTACCATGCATAATGATGATGGTGGGTGGGAATGTTTGTACAAGTGTATTTCATACAAACAGCCAAAAGCCCTATTCAGGCACTTTCAGCATTTTTATAATCTGCTGGTGCCACTTGGGCCATTTCATGCACAAATACAATTTTTAATTACGAGATGAATAATCTTTAAGAATTCATAAACTCCCAAATGGTAGAATTTGGGCTCTGGCAGCCTTTCCACAAATAACATTTAAAAACATAATCAAAGGACTCAGACATGACTTCCTAACATTAAATATTTAACAGGCTAGCAAATTAGAGGTTTTGTCCTCTTAATTCCTTCATAAAGATTGAAAAGGGAAACTTGAAAAAACAGACAAAAGATTGTGCTATATTTTCATTTTCAACTGTGTCAGTGGAAAAGGGGCACCAATTACGCACAGACCAACTATGACACACGTAGTAGCTATCCACATCAGAGGGCTTACTAGTTCTACCACTAGATTGAAGAAGACATGCCCTCGTTCACGTCTGATGTAAATAAATCAACCTGCCAACGTTCAAAGTGAATCGCTAGTCTGACAAGTGTGATCCTCTCATGCGCTGAGCAATAAACCTGGATTAAATTCTGCACTCTCCCTATATTTTGTAAATTTAGTAAAAATAAGTAAATAGACACATATACACCTATATAATTAGACAAATTTTTACATTTTAATTTGTTTTTAACCCTCGCCAAACATGTATTTATTAATTCTAAACAGAAAGAGAAGGAGAGAGAAAGAGAGAGAGAACCATCGATCAGTTGCCTCTCATACACAACCTGACTAGGGACCAAAACCATACCCTTTTGGTATATGAGATGACACTCCAAGCAAATGAGCCACCTGGCCGGGGCACATTCAAACTTTTAATGAAATAGCAATAAAAGAGTATTAGAACAGCTCCATGTTGTGATTTGAATTATCACAAGCCCTAAAATTCAGGAAGAATCTACCTCTCCCAAAATATAAGAACAAAAAATGCCTTACATAATTTAAAACCAGGTAATTTGATAAAGACTAATACTTAAACCTTTTATTATTGCATTCTATAATCAAAATTTTCTAATTCACTGACAATGTATTTAAGAACAATCCCTCAAAGCAATAACAATACATATATTAAAAGGAAATAGTTTTAAAAGTCTGATGTCAGATGTCAAATTGCTATATTGAATGGTTGCTTAAGTAGATTTCAAGGTCAATAGCGAGGAATTTTCCAAATGACAGGTGATCAGTAAATGTGGCTTCACATAAGAAAAAAATAGGGAATTTGAAAATGATTGTTTTAGTTAATAAAAAGAATCTCACTCACTCGTTCATCCATTCATTCGCATTCAAAAGAATTATGAAAACCATCCCTCTATTGCCTCCTCCCACAAGCTCAAGGAAAGACATTATCATGGAAACATCACCTTTCTTCTGCCCTAGGCAATTATAATAACCATGGATAAATATGTGAAAACAAGCAATACTGTCACGTGTCCATTTCAACTAAAACTAAGTTCTGAGTCAGCCTTTCTACATAAACATAAGTAACCCAGAAATTTTTGTTTACAGCTTAGAATCACTAGAAAATTACATCTGCATCTCAATTCAAAATTATAGATAAACTAGAAATTCCTGTAGTGCAAAACTCTATTAAATGGACTAATTTACAGGAAATATTGGTAAGTGAAAAAATGTACAAAAGGGCAATTATATTATGTAATCCTTTGGAAAGAAAGGAAAATATGAATACAGAGGGAGAGACAAGAAAGGGGGAGAGGGCGATAAAGAGAAAAAGTATGAGAAATATCACTGGAACAGAGAAACATCAATCAGTTGCCTCTCATAGACTCCACAGTAGGGGATTCAAGTCTAAACCTTGCCCTCACCGAGAATGGAACCCGCAACATTGCAGTGTACAGGACCATGCTCCAATCAACTGAGCGACACGGGCCAGGGCCACTTTTTCCTTCTGAAAATTCAAATGTACCTTTTGCTTTGATTTGGACATAAATAAAACTTTCAGTATATAAATATAATATCCTCACTTACTATGATGACCTTAATAGACAATTGAAATTGATCAATAACTGGAAAATTCAACAAAATGTGAGCATCTGTGATTTAATTATTAAGACAAATGTTTCTAACTCAGTTATAGTTTTACTTATAGACAAGTAGTTACAGTAAATTAAATTATTCCATGCCTCAGTTTCCCAATCTGAGGAATCCCAATAAAGACAGAAATCATTCCTGACTCCTGAATTCTAGCTCCACAGAATCAGCTCCGGTAACACCAATGCTGTGCTTTAAGATTAATGGAGTAAAGTTCTCTATATAAAACTAAGCACAGAAAATTAAGGTTCCGTCTAAATACTGATTTAAGCAACAAGGGAGATAAGACAATCATTGGGTGTCCAACTAAAACCAAAGTCAAATCAAAGGAAACAAACTAGTAAATTAAGTTCATTACTGGTTGGTAATCACTTTGGAAACATTCTGGAACACCTGTCCATTCCCAATAACCCACATGTGGGCCATGCCTTACCTTGTTTTCTGCATAAGCAAGCCAGCGGCTCCCAAGGGCAATAGGGTTCATGTTGGGCCCTGGACAAGGATAGCAGCCTGAAAAATTTCAAAAAGCAATATTGAGAAATTTCTTAATAAATTTTCTGTTGATGTACCATATTCTGATGCCACTGAAAGAGACAAAACAAATGCTTTCATTTTTTTCAAGTTTCACATAAAATCCCAATAATAGTAGCTATTATTTTAATAGCTAGATTAGGTTCTTTATTTTCTCCTATACAGTTTCCCTTTGACTTTTTTCAAATAAGAAACAAATCTGGGAGAAACTGGTAATGACTTTTTTAAAGATTTTATTCATTTATTTTTAGAGGGGAAGGGAAGGAGAGAGGGAAAGAAATATCAATGTATGGTTGCCTCTCGTGCATCCCCTGCTGGGAACTGGCCTGCAACCCAGGCATGTGCCCTGACTGGGAATTGAACTGAGATCCTTTGGTTCGCAGGCCCGCACTCAATCCACTGAGCTGCACCAGCCAGGGCTCATGTTGACTTTTGCAAAAAAAAAAAAAAAGGCATTTTACGCAGTTATTCATACAACAAGAGAGAAGCTAAGAAGAAACATTTCAAGTTCATAAGTCTACAACTTCATGAGTCAAGCAATAATGTTTGGAAAGGAAACAGGAGGCATATAGTTGATTCAGGATTTTAAAGGCAAAAGATAAGGAAGACAAACACCTAAAAAGAAGTGAAGATACTATGGGGGCGGGGATGGGGGGAACAAGAATATAAATATGGCATCAAAGAGAAGTAATCTACAAAAGGTGCATCATTAAAAAGATGTTAGGGAATTATTTACATAATGCTACAAATTGACATTAAGCACTCAATTAAATATTTTTTGTCCTCAGCCTAGCCAGTAACAAAATAGTAGAAAGGAATATTTTGAGGTTTTTTTCATTTCAACAAGGACAAATCACATATTCCTGACAGTGAAAACCAGCCATGCATGGAAACACCAATGCCCTCTTCTTGAACTCTACTAACTGAGAAACACAAAATTTAGTCAAGTAAGTGATGTCTGCCATCCTAGAGGCTCTCATCTCCCCTCTCGCTAATAAAGTCTCTCGCTAATAAAGGCTCTCATCTCCCCTCTCGCTAATAAAGTCTCTTCAGGCTATCACCTTCATCTGTCAACTACACAAAGTAATACTCACTGTCTCACAAAACCACTTTTTATCTTAGTTTAATTTTTTTCCAGTTACAATTGACATTCAGTATGATTTTGTATTGGGCTCAGGTGTATGTCACAGTGGCTAGACTACCATATACTTCACAAAGTATGTCCCCTGATATTTCCTGAAGCCGACTGGCACCATACACAGCTATTATAATATTACTGACTGTATTTCCTACGCTGTAGTATATGCCCTCATGGCTATTTTGTAACCACCAGTCTGCACTTCTCAGTCCTTTCACCTTTTTACCCACTCCCCTAACACTCCTCCCCTCTGACAACCAGCAGTCTGTTCTCTGTATCTGTGAATCTGTTTCTGTTTTCACAAAACTGCTTTTAAGGGGACTTAGTTGAAAGAGACTGCAAAATCAAAGAACGCAAAAAGTCTAAACTAAACTAATGATAAACTAACGTTTATCATTCCAAAATCTGGTTAATATTCTCACAAATATGTTTCTCTAAAATGTACACTGGAAGATCAAACTGAGGTTATCTATTTCTTAGTATAAATCTCAACTTGGAATGTAAATTTATATAATAATGAGGCAAAAAAGATTTTATAGCAATACCTTTTCTTCCCATGGGAAAAAATTAGCCAAATTACACGAAATACACGAGCATAGTAGCAAAAACCGTATTTCTAAATTGCAAACTGCGCTGCTCACACATACACTACCTCGCAGAAAGTCCCAGGATGTGTTATTGATCCTAAAAGGAATAATCAATGTGTGATAGTTCATTCAAAAGCACATTTATTAATAAAGAGAAAATTAACTACTTTGACATATACTCTCAAAAATAAAAATAACTTTATGTTCTGTGATATATTTATGATCTTTTCTATTTCACTTCCACTTGATCAGAGAGATGTAAGGCCAATGACTTGTGTTTTTTTTGTTCACTGTGGAATCTCCACTGCCTAGAACAATGCCTGAAAACAAATAGGTTAATAAGATATTTGGATTAAACAATGTACCTAAACTAAAGCATTTTTATAAGGCATTGGCAAATAAAGAGTCATCTACAAAAGAACATTTTTCAAATATTCACATTGTATGCTCAGCTAAAAGCCAGATATTTCATTTGAAAGCCGTACTTAATAGAAATCTTTTTCCAACATATATTATATAGTTCCCTGAATTCAGACAGCCCTGAATAGCAGTGGTCATCATTTTGAAATTTGGGTAGTGCTGTGTCCACAGCACTGAAGAAGCCACACACTGATGCTGCTTTCATTACACGGTGGTTGTCATTTTACCTCCCGCACCCGCCATCTAGTCTGAGTTTTCATTTTTAAAGAAGAATAAAATACTTATTAAAAAAAGACAATGACCCTAAGAGAAAGTCCACATGCCATATCAAAAAAATAAAACTAAGATGAGCTTTATAATTTTTGCATATTGTTTAAAAAGCTTTTTTTTAAATTTCATGGTCTGAAGGGGTGTCTTTGTGATATTTTGGGTTTTTGGAAAATTGACCTCTGGGTAACCGGGATATTACTATACCCACTCAATGCTGATTATGGCCAAACACACAGGACAAAGGCCCACTAAAATACTTCAAAATCAAAGAACGCAAAGGCCTAACCTAAAGGACCTAACCTAACCTAAAGGGTTTATCATCCCAAAAGAATCTGGTTAATATTTTCGCAAGCATGTTTCTCTAAAATGTACACTAGAGGATCACACTAAGGTTATCGGTATTTAGATAACATATCATTATTATACTCCCATGGAATAAACTAATCTTATTCATACAAAAATGTACTTATATATGTATACTTATATTCCACAAATATTTTCAGAGCTAGAGAAATTAGTATAAATATGATCTATAAGAAAGTTCCCCCTTTTAAATGTTGTGGAGAAAACAAAACAAAAAAAAAGCAGAATAAATACTTGTGTACTGTGGCATTACATAAAAGGTAGCTAATCTCCTGAACTTTTTTTTTTTACTCTTTAAAATAGACTTTATTTACTTATTTGAGAGGGGAGAGGAGAAAAAGATGAGAGCCATAGACATGTGAGTGCAACATTCATTAGTGGGCTCCCCTTTGCATCTTGACCAGGGACTGAACCTGCAACCCAACCATGTCCCCCAACCTGGAATCCTTTGCTTTGCCAGAGGGCCCCCAACCAAGCCACACAGTCAGGGTCGTTATTTATCAGTAAGTTTAAATCCGGGAGCGGTACAGCATTACACGGATTCTGTGTCCAATGGCCTTAGCAGGAAGGCTGCTTCGGAATTTAGCACGAACCATGCCACTGTTTGCATGAGCACAAGTTCCCTTTCCCCAGATTACTCTGGTTTTGTTTGGTTTACCACCAGGAGTCACTGTGCTGTTCTTTGCTTTGTACACATAAGCACATCTCTTGCCTAGATAGAATGAAGTTTCATCTCAAGCATAAACACCTTCAATTTTAAGAAGAGCTGTGTGCTCCCTCTGGTTCCGGAGACCCTGTTTATAGCCAGCGAAAATGGCCTTGGACCACAGCCTTCCAGACATATTGGTTGTTGCAGAAGTTCCATTCCTGGCAGGCACCACTGAGTTCAAGATGGTGAAAAAGCTAATCTCCTGGACTTTAAAGTCAATATAATCTAATTCTCAATTCTGATAACTATTTTGTCTCACTAGATCCTAATAAATATATTCTCCTTTCTCAAATAAAAGGATGCTATGTAAAAATACAGTTAACAATTTTCATTTTACTTTTTGAGTCAATGTTTTTAGAAATCAGTGGCCTCAAGAATTAGTGTATTGGAATAAAAGCAAATTGTTTTTGTGCTCTTCTAAAAACATTCTACAGCTGGAATCAGCAGAACATCAGCCACTCAGCACTGTCCCAACTTTATAAGCATGACTCCTTTAAAGATTAACTGCTGCCTCCAGCTAAACTTTGAAAACAAGTGAAGGGAAAAAAACCCAAACCACTCTAATACTCAGACTAATTCTAACATGTTTATAATGTTTGTGAACAAAGTAAAAGACAACACACATGAGACTGATACAATTTAGATGGCATTCTCCTAGAACCTTGGTCCAAATGGAGAGTTGACCTGAACTCATTTTTAAAAACCAAGGATTTAATTATTCTCTGTAACACAAGCTTATTTTTCTTGGTAAGAACAACTCAAAGATTTCAGACCTTTTTGAAAAGAAAAAAAAAAACAGATGTCTGCATTTATGATCAACCGACTTTCAACAAGGGTACCAAGACATGTCAAAGGGAAAAAAATAATCTTTTCAACAATAATGATGGGTCAAAAGGATATCCACATGCAAAAAAATTATACTGAACCTTGATCTCACACAGTATACAAAATTAACTCTATGGCTCTGGCTAGGTAGTTCAGTTGGGTAGAGTGTTATCCCAATACGCCAAGGTTGCAGGTTTGATCTCCAGAGAGAAAACATACAAGAATCAACCAATGAATGCATAAATGGGTGGAACATCAAATCAGTGTTTCTCTCCCTCTCCGTCTCCCTCTAAAATCAATCATCTCCCTCTAAAATCAATCAATCAATACATTTTTTAAAAACTATCTATAAATGTATAAAGTCTTAGAAAACCAAAATTATTACCCTCTTGTAACAAAATATAGTGGTAAATATCCATAACCTTTGGTTAGACAATGCTTTCTTAGATATGGCACCAAAAATAACAAGTGATAAAAGAAAAAAGAGATAAATTGGACTTTATCAAAACTAATCTTTTGTGCCTCGAAGGATATGACCCACAAAGAAAAAAGATAATTCTCCAAAACCCCTTTTTATTTTCTACTGGTATGTGAGGGGGGACCCCAAAACAACTGGAATTATCCTCTGGAGGGCAGGTGCCTTATAGTACAGGCTTCCCCCACTAGGTGAGTGACCCATCTGTATCAGTGTACCAACTGGCATGGTTGTGAGAGGCTACGTTCTGCTTCAGTGAATTTTTTTTTGAAGACTCTTTCAATGCATTTGCCCATTTCTTGATGGGTAATTTATGAGTGCACCCTTCCCTACTGCACTGAGTGTTCAGCAGTTTTTGACCAAAATTAGCATGACCCTGGTGCCCCACCCTCCCTATTCACCCGATCTCAACCTGAGCAACCCAATGTGGAAGAGGTAAAACAAAAAAAACAGGAAAAGCACTAAAAAGGCATCAAAATCAATGAGTTCAAAACCTGTTTTGAGCAATGAAAAAAAAAATCTCAGTAGGTGTATTGTATCAAATGGAGAGTATTTTGAAGGTAACTGAAGTTTAAATGTGTAAGAATAAATACACAATATTTTATCATTAAATTCAGGGTTTTGGGGGGTACCCCCTCATATTGTATGAAATCTGGAAAAGACTATGAATGTGCTCTACAGAAAGACATATAAGCACAAAAAATATTATGCAACACTTCAGAGATTTGTTCGCCCATCTTACATCTGATTAATGACCTTCTTAAAGTTCCACAACCTTTTATTTATTTTTGTTTTATTTTTCATGTTTATGAAACATCATGAATTAAAGAGTACTGACATTTTAAGGCTGAATGGGTGGGAAGGAGGGACAGTGGACAAGAAATTTGTAAGGCAGTTCATTGCACACATTCACTGAGTGTCCACGAGTATCAGGCACCTACCCAGGCTGTGAAACCACGGCAGCCTAGTACACAAATTGTATACTAATTGGTAACCAAAAGAACACTGCATACAAATGGGTAACCAAAAGAACAGGAATAGATTTGACTTTTAACTTGAACTGGGCTTAGATCTCAGTCACATTAACCTTCCAAACCCTCTTTTAAAAATTTACAAATTCGATTCTAAACACAAAAAGCCTCCTCTTTTGAAAATTAAAAATAATTTTGCATTTTAAATATCCTTTAAAATAATCCCTTATATTTCTTATTCATCATTAACATAGATGAATAATACATACTAATACTAAAAAATAACATTAGGACTATAAGGTATTTATTTTCCTCCTCAAGGTAAAAACGGGAAATGGAAAGAGTTATTTACTATATAATCCCTTGGTCTCTCTGGAGACTTCATATCTACCTTTCAATTTAAGCACAGTGAAAATGACTGCTAATGACATCTATCAGCTTTTGTCTTTTGTTTTCTTAATCACACATGGGTTTGGATTTCCACATCAGACAGCTGCTCAAGGCCACCTTTTCTGTACAGCCAAATACAAAGGTGTCTCCTTTCTCATCATATTGGCTGTGTTCCCTTCCAAGTTATCTATCAGCTCCCTTTACCTGATCCTTCTACCCTTTGGCACAAATTCCCAAGATGCTTTCTCTGATGGGCACAGCTGTCTCTACTAATTTTACAGTCCTGATTCATACATAACTAAGGTACTCACAATTGTATTACACAAGAGTTTTTTAAAGTATTTTAGAAATTAAATGCATGTTAGTACATGATCAAAACAATATCCACGGAACAGATTTGAGAATTCAGAAACAAACCTATATGTATATGAGCAACTGATTTCCAACAACAGATCCAAAAACACACAAAGGTGAAAAGAAAGTCTCTTCAATAAATGGTCCTGGGAAAATTGAAAAGCCACATGTAAAAGAATGAAACTAGACCACTATTTGTCCCCGTACATAAAAATTAACTCAAAATGGATCAATGACCTAAAAACTGGCCTGAAACAATACAACATATAGAAGAAAAGACAGGTACTAAACTTACAGATCTTGGTCTCACAGAAGACTTTATAAATTTGACCCCCCCAAAACAAGGAAAATAAAAGCAAAAGTAAATAAATAAGTGGGATTACATCAAACTAGAAAGATTCTGCAGCAAAAGAAACCACCAACAAAACAAAAAGACAACCAACAAAAGAGGAGAGGAAATTTGCAAACAATACTCCAGTAAGGGGCTACTATCCAAAATACATAAAGAACTCACACAATTCAACAACAAAAAATTAAGTTCTCCAATTAAAAAATGGACAGAGGACCTGAATAGACATTTTTCCAAAGTCAACAAACAAGTTGGACAGGATGTGAAGAAAAAAGAACTCTCATGTACTGCTGGTGGGATTGTAAACCAGTTCAGCCACTATGAAAAACAGTATGGCAGTTCCTCAAAAAATTAAACTAGAACTTCCATAAGACTCAGCAATTCTACTTCTGGGCATTTATTATTGTTTTTTACTTCTTTTTTCCCAGATTTTATTTATTTATTTTTAGAGGGAGAGGACGGAAGGGAGAAAGAGACAGGCAGAAAGAGAGGAGAGAAACAGCACTGTGTGGTTGCCTCTTGCGTGCCCTCACTGGGGACCTGGTCCTCGACCTAAGCATGTGCCCTGACTGAGAATTGAACTGGCCACCCTTTGGTTCACAGGTAGGCACTCAATCCACTGAGTCACAGCAGCCAGGGCTGAACATTTATTTTTTTTAAATGAAAACATTAATTTGAAAAGATATGCAATCTATGTTCACTGCAGCATTATTTACCGTAGCCTACACGTGTAAGCAACCTCGGTGCCCATCAATAGATAAATGGATAAAGATAATGTGACGCACACGCACACATGATGGAATATTACTTTGCCATAAAAACAATAAATTCTTGCCATCTGTGACAACACTGATATTATGCTAAGTAGAATAAGTCAGAGAAAGACATACCATACAATTTCACTTATATGTAGAATTTTTAAAAAACAGACTGAGAGATACAGAGAAAAAACTGATGTCTGATAGAGTAAAGGGGGAGGAGAAAATGGATGGAATAGGTGAAGAGGAATAAGAGGTACAAACCTCCAGTTATAAAATGATTAAGTCAGAGGGATGTAATGTACAGCATAGGAAATATAGTCAATAGTAGTGTAATAATTTTGTACATATTTTGTACAGAGGGTTAATAGATATCATGGCAATCAACTTTAGAAATTATATAAATGTTGAATCACTATTTCTATACTGAAACTAACATAACATTGTATGTCAACTATACTTTTATAAAAAATAAATTAAAACAATTTAATAAAAATAATGCTTCAATGTGTCAGTATTGATATAATCTAAATTTTGGTAGATTTCATCACATTGCCTCCTACAGAGTTTATGCCAGCTTATACTCTCACCAACCGTATATGAGAAACCTGCAAAACCAATCACAACATAATTCATGGCAAATAGGTGTGATTTTTCAGGAGACGCAGCAATATGATTGGGGACTCCCTTGTCACAACAAAACTGAGATCTGTTCTGTTCCAACAGAACTCTGTGTGAGCACATACGTATCAACTCTGGAAAACCTGCTGTAGCTTCAACAGCGAGTTGTGAAGGTTAAAACATAAAAAACAAGAGTGAAAACTACTGTTTTATTAGACTATAGTACTATAAATTTCAGACTTCCTTCAGAATCAATTCCTGCTGGAATTTCCATTCTTCCCGCCTGCCCTACCAATCCTAGACTAGCCAGTTTTCCTTAAAAAAAAATCTCAATCTCTCTCTCTCTCTCTCTCTCTCTCTGTGTTTAGATCCAGATTCCACGCTTAGTTTTGAACTTTGGGGCAACAGTAGAAGTAACAGGATGGAGGTGAAAGGAGGAGGGAAAGAGCCACACTCACACGTTTCATCCATTTTCAAATGTCTAATGTAAGACAATTACAGTTACCTTAAGCATGTTATGAAAATTAAACAGCTGTTCTGAAAGTATGACGCAGTACTATAAACCTAAGTCAACCACAGCAACTCGAGGAAAATATATAAGAAGAAACTGAGGCAATATTGTACAGGCTTACTTAGTAATATGTGGACAATGTGGTTTGAAATGAAACACTATAAAATTAGAGTATGGAAGAAGACATCCACAGAACCAAAGAAATTTCGTAATAATTTAATACTATGAAAATGATGTTATGATTACAATTAGTTTGCTGATTCTAACAAGTAAATACTATAAACTCAAATGCTTATGATAGAAAACATATCAAGTTGGTACATACTTGTGACAAAGAATTTTTTTGTGAAAGTGCAGCTATCAAAGGCAGCGATTTTCTCCTGCAATACTACAACGAGGATCCTAAAATTAGATAGAAAAACACATAAAAGAAAATATGAGTGTGAAATTCTATAAATTGAATCATAAAAAGGTAAATCATCTTGATTTAAACAAGTGTCTATCATTACAACTTTAAAAAATCAAGATAGACGTTAGAGGAAGAAAAGTGACAGAGAACAAACTACACCTTCACTCATTATAAGTCAAATAAATCTATCTTCATTAAGAATGTATGAGATCAATAAACTACTGGCTATTTACTAAAAGTGTTTTTCCACTGTTGGCTCAAAGTCATGGAATTATACATAAAATGGGTTTATATAACTTGTCACTTAAAGTTATCACTGAATTTCCCAACACAAAAGCAAAAAAGAGAGAAAGAAAATTCAGACAATTATAGTTCTATGTAAATGAGTCATTTCTGATAGACTCAATACATTAAAATTTAATCAGACTCTGTATAAACCATATTTCTCCCAGAGCCCAAGATTTATAAATAATTAGGGAAAATAATTTAGTTATAAATATTTTTAAAAACTTAAATTCCTAAAATACATCCCAGGTAAAGTTATCTTATACTCTTTGTGTACTACTCTTTGCAAGTCATTAATATAATAGCCGAATCTCAGTTATTTTTTAAATAAAAGATAATTATTGTTAAATATTTAGCATACTCATAATGTATTTTTCAAAACTGGAGGGAAGTAAATATGAATAACATACGCTAATGATGGGTGGGGATAAAAGTTATACTTAACATGCATGTTTTATTAATCCTTAACACAACTGATAGCACATAATTCTGTCATGGCACTTAGTATAAAAAACCATCCAATCATCAGACTGAGGTTAAAAGGCTTAGGGAATCCATAATAAGAAAGTGAAAAACTCAAATAAGGGAAAATGCAAAAAAGACAAATCAGAGATTAAAAGGTTTTATATAATCCAGTAGCCCCTCCCCAAAACATAGTAACGCACAAAATTATTTCCAGCAGGAAGGTTTAATTACTAATATTGGTAAGTTCAAAAGACTGATTTGTAAACAAAAATGCAAACTTAACCAGGAAAAGACCTGACAAATCAAATTTGACTATTTTTTTAAGAGTGACTTATTTATTTATTATTAGAGAGGATGGGGACAAAGGGAGGAACAGAAGGAGAGAGACATCAATGTATGGTTGCCCCCTACTAGGGCAACCCCCTCGAGTGCCCCCTACTGGGGACCTGGCCTGCAACCCAGGCATGTGTCCTAACTGGGAATCGAACCAGTGACCCTTTGGTTCCCAGGCCAGGACTCAATCCACTGAGCCACACCAGCCAGGGCTCAAATTTGACTTTTTATGAAGCAAAATCTAAACAGTATTCTTAAATCCACATAATACCTTTTCCCCTAACCTTCATCCCTTTCGAACTTACACAATTTCTAATGTGAAAATCAACTCCAAAATTTACATAATGTATCCAAATCAAGAGGTTTTTTGTTAGAACATACCTTCATGTAGTTTTTCTTTTAAAAAATACACGTAAAATATGAACTTTTGCAACATCAACCAAATATCCTAGAATTTCATTTCTACTTTTCACTGATGATATTTCATATTTGTATACCACTCTTCTACCTTCTATAACTCCTACTGAGAAGTTCCAGGATCATTGGTTAGTTATAATGAGCACATTGTCTATGAAAAAAAGCCAACCATTTTAATTTTCAAGGGTATTTATATTTGTTAAAATATTAATACATTTATTATTTCATGGCCGAAATTTTTAAACATAAAGACAGAAATATTTGTTATAAGAAAAGTCATCCCTGACTATTTTCACGTGCATCACCCAGAAGCACAGCACTGGGAACAAGTGCAGAGTCAAGAAAAACCCAATTCTCTCCTTCATATTCTTTGTAGCAATTTCTTCAAATAATGTAAGAAATATCTTTTTAAAAATTTAACTTCACTTTTTTTCTAGCATATTTATGTTTCTATAATACAAAAAAATATTTGTACTTATCTCCCTTTTGAATGTGTTCAATTTTCTCTTTGGCTAAAGAAAAACAGGTAACCCACGCTGTGACACACAAAAAGAAGAGCCTTCAGTACAGTTTTCCTGGTTCAGTGTACCATCTACTGGACCCAGCTATTCGACAGTGATGCCTTTGAATAATTTAGTATCTCACTAAATAACAACATTATCCTAGCAAAATTTCTCCTATTTCCTATAATTTTGAAAGGGATATTACTGAGCTTTAAATATGCATAATAATTTGATCTTCATTATGAATTACATACGATCAAAGAATACCTTTTCTTTGTCCTGTTTCAATTCAAACACATTTATCACTAACATCAAAGCCTATGTGCTTGTTAGTTTGTATTTATCAGGTATGTCTAACCTTCCAATTAAGTTCAACCTTTCTGAGTCACTGTTTGAAATACCCCTTTAAAATCTAACTTGAGGCCCCTGCTGGTGTGGCTCAGTGAACTGAGTGCCAGCCTGTGAACTGAATGGTCGCTGGTTCAATTCCCAGTTAGGGCACATGCCTGGGTTGCAGACCAAGTTCCCAGTTGGGAGCATGCTGTTTCACTCTCTTTCTCCCACCCTTCCTGTCTCTCTAAAAATAAACAAATAAAATCTTTTTTTAAAAAATCTATCCTGGGGCTTTTATTATAGAATTTACTTTATATTGGCATAACATAAAATATTTCATTTTCAATGTTCTACATGTTTGCTTTCCAATGTAATGAAAGAAATACAGTTTGCATTGACACCACTGTAGGGGTTCAGTTTAAATGTACAAGTAAAGTGTTAACTAACGGAAGATTCTTAATGTCCCTTCCTCCTTCCATGTGCTGTACTTACATAAAGTAATTCTTCATTATTACTAGGTCAGGTAGAAACTCAACCAAGGTCTGAAAATTTTCCTAGAGAATCCTACTGAGTTCCTGTGTTAGCTCAATTGTAGTCTTAAGGAATGAGGAAGAAAGCATTTTTTGTAGTTCAGATATGCTTTGTTTTGGTAAATGCTAAAAGGAAAATTATATTAATATCATAATCCAGTAAACACAGAGAGACACACACATTATATTAAAAAATTACGTAATACACAAATCATTTCTCATAGCCTTTGCATGTTTTGCTCAGATATTTTTCTATTCTTTTCCATTTCATTTTTAAAACTCTGGTTATGATTCACCAAACTTAATTCACAATTCAATAATCGGTCAAGACTGGAAATTCAAAAATATTCATTAAGAAATCTTTTTTTAAAAAAGGAAATCTTAAGAGCTACTCCATTTAGCACAATTCAGAAGGTGTTCTTGCAACCTTTTTTTAATAAATTAGAGATAGTCAATGATATTGGTAGAGCTCTACATGCTCAGAAGGTATGTTAGCTTGCATAAAAACACATGAAAAATGCTTACCGTTTGTTACAATGAAGATCATAGATAGGAGTTTTAAACTGAATGGACTTGACCATCTCCCCGGTACGAAGTGAATATAGATCCACACAACAGTAAGGAGGGCTAGTGCTAAAAAAATAAGAAAGAAATTAAAATGCCATTATTTTTCAAAAGGTGGGATGGCCAGTAAACTCTAATACTTTCATATGAAAATAATCTTAAAACTTATTATAATAAGAAAATTTATTTGAGTTGTTTAAAAAAAGATAATATATCCCAGTCAACTCATTTTGGGAATGCAAAATTAGAGAATGAAAAACTAGTGAAACTCATTCACTAATTTACTACTATAGAAAAGGGTCCAGGCTGGTGCGGCTCAGTGGATTGAGCACCAGCCTGCAAACCAAAGGGTTGCTGGTTTGATTCCCAGTCAGGGCCCGTGACTGGGCTGCAGGCCAGGTCTCCATTTGGGAGTGCATAAGAGGCAACCACATACTGATGCTTCTCTCCCTCTCTTCCTCCCTCCCTTCCTCTGAAAATAAATAAGTAAAAATTTTTTTAAAAAAGGAAAATCCTAAGATTATAATAAAGCAGAAAAGACTTGATAAAATTAAAAGACTATTCACTAATCTGATAAAGGTTAACAGCCTTAAAACTAACAAACAAAAAACTAGCAATTATTCATAATGATAAAATACTGAAAGCTTTCACCCTAAAATCAAGAACTAGGCAAGAATACTTATTATTGCCACTTCGATTCCACATAGTTTGGAAGGTCCTGAACATAAGGCACAAAAAGAAATTACTACAAGAAAGAAATAAAATTGTTGTTATTTGCTGATAACCTGACTGTGTTAAGTAAAAACCTAATTCTACAAACCACTAGAATTAGAAATAATATATGAATTAACCAAGCTCACTAGA
This sequence comes from Carollia perspicillata, assembly GCA_004027735.1. Taxonomy (NCBI): domain Eukaryota; kingdom Metazoa; phylum Chordata; class Mammalia; order Chiroptera; family Phyllostomidae; genus Carollia; species Carollia perspicillata. Next base: position 29,297 of record PVKM010001126.1, read on the forward strand.
TACAATAGCACTCATATTTTTATAAATCAAGTACAAACAGTTACAAAATGAAAATTTAAAACAATATCATTTACTGAATATATTAATATCCTGAATACCCTGGAAAAAATCTAAGGAAAAATTTCAATACATTTATACAAAAAAAGAATGAAACAAGACCAAAATAAATGGAAGTATATAATACCATAGGCTGACAGACTTTCTAAACTGATAGAGTTCAACCCTAATCAAAAATCTACCAAAAATGAGACCTTATTCTAAAATGTATATGGATATGCATTCCATTGAAGACATATTGTAATGGTATAGTTATTAAGATACTGTTTTTTTACACTAGAACAGAGACATTACTGTTTGAATTTTTAGGAATTAGAAAAAGAGCAAGTAAAACCCAATGAAAATAGAATTTTCAAATTCTATCAACCACTTAAGCAAAAAATGTTTAGACAGCCTATACAAACTCTTTCAGAAGGTAGGAAAGGAGGCACTTTCCAACTCATTTTATGAGCCCACTAACCCTGAAAACTAAACAAATACTTTATAAGAAACTGCAGATAAATTTCAACAGCTCTACATCTCATGAATATACATAAAAATTCCTCAACAAAATACAAGTCAAATTCAACAATGCAAAACTGGATTAGGCTTGTCCCAGGAATGGAAGGTGGTTAATAGAAGAGAACTTCTTTAACCTGATGAAGGGCTTCTACAAAAAACCCAAATGCAAGAGTAAACACTTTCCCCAAAAGATTATGAACAAAGTAAAATTGTCTGCTGTTATCATCCTATTCAATAATGAAAGGCTAATTTTATAATTTTTGTGAAAAGATGCAAAACATGATCAGGGGACTTTACATGTATGGGACTTACTGAGCAGTGATTAAGGTTGCATGAGATATCACTTCACACCTGTTAGAATGTCTATTATCAAAAAATTTAAAATAAAAATGGAATCGCCTATGACCCAGGAATTTCACTCTGAGTATATAACCAAGAAACACAAAACACTAAGGCAAAAGAACATATGCACCCCTATGTTCACAGTGGCATTATTTACAAGATATGGAAACAACCCAAGTGCCCATCAACAGACAGGTGAAAAAGCTGTGGTAGATGTAATGCAATGGAATATTACTTGCCCATATAAAGAATGAAATCTTAGAATTTGCAACAGCACAGGTGACCTAGAGGCTATTATACTAAGTAAAATATGTCAGTCAAAAAAGACAAACACCAGCCCTGGCTGGTGTGGCTCAGTGCATTGAGCGTCGCCCTGAGAAACAAAATGTTGCTGCTTCAATTCCCAGTCAGGGTACATGCTTGGGTTGCAGGTTGGGTTCCAGTTACAGGTACGTGAGAGGCAACCAATCAATGTATCAATGTATCTCTCATGCATTGATATTTCTCCCCTCTCTTTCTCCTTCCCTGACCCTCTCTCTAAAAGTAAATTAATTAAAATCTTTTTAAAAATGTTTTTTTAAAGACAAACACCATATGATTCACTTATATATGAAATCTAAAGAATAATACATCTGTAAATGAATAAACCAAACAGAAACACACTCACAGATACAAAGAACGGACTGATGGTTGCCATAGGAGAGGGTATTTGGGGAACTGGATGAAAAAAGTGAAGGGCTTGATAAGTACAGATTGCTGTTTTCAAAAGAGTCATGGGAATGTAAAGCACAGGAAATACACTCAATAACATTGTAATAACTATGTGTGGTGCCAGGTGGGTGCCAGAACTATAGGGGAAACACTTTGTAAAGTATATGATTGTCCAACCACTATGCTGTACACCTGAAACAATACAAAATAATACTGAATGTAACCTGTAATTGAAAAAATTTAATTAAGATAAAAAGAATAAAAAACATAATTTGGCCCTGAATGGGTATCTCAGTTGGTTAGAACATTGTCCTGATACACCACAGTTGCAGATTTGATCCCCAGTCAGGGCACATGCACAAATCAAACAATGAATACATAAGTAAGTGAAACAACAAATCATTGCTTCTCTCTCTCTCTCTAAAATCAATAAATTTAAAAATAAATAAATAAATAAGTGTTGGCGAGAATGTGGAGAAAAGGGAACCGCTGTGCACTGTTGGTAAGAATGTAAGTTGTATGAAGGTTCCTCAAAAATTTTGTAATTTGTTATTTATAATAAGAAACACAGCTAAATATTAATAAATAGATGAATGGATAAATATATTGTGACATATTGATGCAACAGACTATTACTTAGCAATTTAAAAGAATAAATTATCCATATAACAACACAGATTAAGATGAACCTCAGAACCATTATGAAGTTTTAGAAAAGGCCAGATATAAAAGTTTACATACTGTATGAGTCCAGTGAAAAGGTAGAAAGGCGAAACTATAATAGGAAGCATATTAGGGGTTGCTAGCGTCCAGGGAAGGAGGGAAAAATAGGGAAGAAAGGGGCACGAGAAACTTTGGGGAGTGACAGAAATGTAGCTTTGTCTTGATTCTGTTGGGTATTTGTCTTGATTCTGTTGGGTACTTACACAACTGTATACAATTGCCAATAAAACCTGAACTTCAATCTCTAAAATTAAGACGAGGCAAAAATTCTTCTCTGAATGTGCCCAACTAATTAAACCAGTCCTCTGCTGAGAAGCAAAGAGTTAATAATGAACAAAATTTAACATTTTGTTAGACCAGCTGGGAAGGACAAAACAGCTTGTCACCTTCGATTAGCAGCTCATTACAGTTACTGGTACACTAGAAACTTGAATTCTCATCATTTCACTGGCATCCATACAAGGTCACAACTGAGATTCTTCCTGAGGAAAGCCTTCAACAGAAGTACACAAAACAAATGCAATGAAGGCTGTTCATAGAGTTGACTGAACAAGACTTGATAGAACTAAAAACTCTATTAAATGTGGGGAAAAAACCCTCTTATTCCAAGCCTAATAGAAAAAGACAATTCTTTAAAATAAGAGTTTTCATAAAGGAGTCACACTATCAGCCAATAACACAATTCTGTATATGCCTGACATATCCTTTTGTTCTCTACTTTCTCTCTCTTTAAAAGCCTTGACCATTTCCTGGGGACACAGCAAGACGATCTTAATTTTCCTCATGGGTAGGCTGATGAGAAAGCTCTCCGTACCCTCGGCAGCGGGCATGCCCCATGACAGGAACGGTACATACTTTCCCAAAACATACAGACATGAAATAAGCTTTTACTCTGCACTCTAGTACCCACTAAACAGGAACACAAGAAAATAAGACAACTGAAAGTACCTATTAGAGGAGCAGAATGAAGAAAAGGAAAATATCAATTGGTAAATTCAGAAAAGTTACAGTGTATAAGATCAACATGCATAAACCAGCAATTATATATCCAAAAGAGAAACTGAGAAACCAGTTTCATTTACAATTGCAATGTATACTCTATTAAAATTTTCACAGAAAATTCTTGCAGATGTGAAAAGTAAATGGAATTTCAAAGAGTGCCAAACAAAGCAACATTAATCAAAACACTTTGATACTGACATAACATTAGACAAATAAACCAGAAATAAACCCATACATCATATAATCACATAAAAAACTAACATAAAAAGTTACTTAGTACATTAAATGGGAAAAGAATAGTACATTTCAGGTAATGGTGCTAAAAACTGGAAGTCCATGTGCAAAAGAATGAAGTTGGACTCTTATTTTACATCATATGTAACAACTCAAAATAGACTAAAGACCTAAATATAAGAGCTAAAACTATAAAACTAGGAAAAATATAGGGGTACATCCTTATGATCTTGGATTTGACAGTATTCCTAAACATGACACCAAAAGCAAAAGCAACAAAAAGAAAAACAGATAAATTGAACTGTATCATTAAAAACTTCTGCGAATCAAAGGGTATTATCAAAAAAGTGAAGAAACAAACTAAAAAATATAAAATATTTGCAAATCAAATATCAAATAAGGGTCTAGAACCCACAATATTTTGAGAACTCTAAATATTCAAGAACAAGGAAACAAACAACCCAATTAAAAGATAAGCAATGTACATGTGAACAGACCTCTTCCCAAACATATACAAAGGGGCACATGAAACAAGCACATGAAAAGATGCTCAATATCATTAGTCATTAGGAAACTGCAAATCAAAACCACAATGAGTCACATTTCACACCCAGTAGGTTGCTCACAATAAAACCACTAAAAAAGAGCAAGTGCTGGCAAAGACAGCACTTGAGAAAGTAGGACTCCAGGCCCTTGCTGGTGGGAATGTAAATGGTGCAGCTGCTGCACCATTCCTCACAGAGCTAAACACAGAATTACATACGGCCCAGTAATTCCACTCCTACGAGTATGTGTACAATGGTAGACAATGGCAGCGAGACGAGGAGGGAGAAGAGCAAGGAGAGTACAAAAGTGGAAGAGTCACAGAGGATAAAATTCCACAGAGTATGTGAAATATTGGGAAATAGAGGGAGAGTAATTGGAACTAGCTATGGTCAGGATTCTAAGTAGAAAGTTGAAAAGAATTGTTTTAACACATTTTCTATTTTCTATCATCACACAGGCAGGCAGTATTTTGACCCCAGAAGTTAACCCCAGAGTCACAGGGGCCCCTACTACTACATATGGTACATTATGTAGCATCCTTACTACGTCAATGATTAACAGTTTCCTAATGGCTTTACCTAATGCATCACAGTTTCCACTATCATAAATCTAAAATTCTCTTGTAATCAAAAGCTCTTCTATTATAAAAAGTTATTATCCAATGATCTGTTATTAAAGAGCAGCAGGATATACCTATCACTCATTTTTATTAAAGAATCATAATGATTGGAGAACTGGTTCAAATGTCGAAAAGCATACGTTGGAAAATCCAATCCACTGGCAGTTGTTTAATGTTTCATAATTATTTATAAACAAAGATTTACTGAAGAAAACACACATAAAGAAGAACGTACACATTGAAGGTGAACACCCTGCTCAATTCTCATAAGGTAGATAGACATATGTAACTCCACCCAGGTGGAATAAAACATTTCCAGTACCTCAGAAATCAGTGCTCCTCACACCCCCTTGAATTCACTCGTCCCCATCCCCGCTAAAGTCATCACTGGAGACTCCTTGGAAGCCTGATCAAGGGAGCAGCCCTGGGAGGGAAGCCCCCACGCTGAGGAAGCGCAGAGGGCCTCCAGCACATGGCCAGCAGAACCCAAGGGCCCTCAGTCCCACATCTGCAAAGAAAAGAAGTGGATTCTCTCCCAATCAAGACTACAGATAAAATCCTAATCAGACTGACGCCTTGAGAGAAGCCTTGTAAGACCCTGAGCTCAGGACCCAGTTAAACTGTGCCAGGACTGCTGAAGCACAGAAACTGAGAAAACAAATGTCTGTGGTCATAGGACACTAAGACTGTCCTAATTTGTTTCACAGGTATAGATAAGCAAAACACACCTGTCTCCTCTTTGCACACAATGATCTTTAGAATCAAGTGCAATTCCAAAGACCAGAAGGATTTTTTAATGGAAAAATAAAAGTTTGTCCTTCTGCCATTGTAGTACTTCAAAATAACATCAGGCTGCACTGTAACTAGAGTTATGATTTACTGTTATTTTAATCTATCAAATTAATTTATATCCACAAAGTAATATTTGGACTATTATGTTAAGCCAATACACTTTTAAGTTATCTGTAAATTTTTACCAGCATAAACTATTCTGAAACAAATCTGAGTTCTATTTTTCAGATTTTTCTGTAACACACTAAATTAAACTACTGAAAAACTACTGAATGTATTTTATTTTATTTTTTTTAAGATTTTATTTATTTATTTATTTTTAGAGAAATTGGAAGGAAAGGAGAAAGAGAGGGAGAGGGAGAGAAACATCAATGTGTGGTTGCCTCTCCCATGCCCCCTACTGGGGACCTGGCCCCCAACCCAGGCATGTGTCCTGACTGGGAATCGAACCAGCAATCCTTTGGTTTGCAGGCCCAGGCTCAATCCACTGAGCCACACCAGCAAGGGCCAGGGTTAAGTATTTTAAATCAAACAAGTTATTTTAATTCTTGTATGTTATATCAGTAATTTGTTCTTAATGAATTGAGGTTACACAGTTAAAAGGCCTGACCAAATGGATATAACTGCAATGTCTGGTTGAATGATCACAGAACTCTGAATCCATTACTTCAGAGTTGTTTTATATAAATACAAATAATGCCATACATGTGGAATATGTGGGGAAATATTCTGACAGTCTATTCCATATTCAACAATTACTACTTAAGAGAAAAGTCAACAATACAATGAGGTCGATCCAAATGAACCACTAAAAGGAATATGAATTGGAGCAGAAATTAAGATTTTTAGGATGTACAGTTCCGTATTGCTGGTGAAGTACATCTTTTCATGTTAGAATTAATAATCCCTTTTTTTATGTTAAAACTAGGTTATTAGCATCTAGAAAAGGATAAAAGACCTAGGTATCATGAGCCTTTTCAGGAAAGTTAGTATGATGTTGAGTACTTTAGCATTTTTTAATGCATAAAATGACAATGGACCATATACTTTTATCTTTTAAATTTAAACACTGCCTAAAAATGGTAATATTAGGTGGCTATAATCTCTTATGCTTTATGGGGAAAAAAGAGTTACAAAGAATACAATATTAAATTAAACTCCTATACTCAAATGTATCAATCGCTACCAAAATACATTTTGAATCTCAAAGTCTACTTTTAATTTTTATAATATGTCTTTTCTTTACATTCATGTATTTTATTAGAATCATAGCCATTTCTTATCCTGGACAATGTTTTCAAAATAATTTCTTTATAATGCAATACAACCAGCATCATGTTAAAGCAATGTGAAATATGGCTTTTAAGATTTGAAAATTCTAAACATTAATACCATTTTCCTTTACAAAGACTTTTATTATTTTTATTCATGATATTTAACAGATTGAACCAAAATTAAGAAAAGTGGAACAAAGTATTTGAGAAAGTGACATTTTCCAAGAATGTGCATGTATAAGTGAAACACAAAATAGCAAAGACATTTTAAATCTACCACAAATTGCAAGAAGCATGGAAACACTTATTTTTAAATGGGAAAAAGCTGCACAACCTTCAACATGTGTTACTGAATCTAATCCTTTAACTATAAGAGGAAAAATTTTGATAGAATTACATTATTTGTATTCTTATTCGGCTCCTAAAGAACAAAAGCCACTTGGTTGCATTTTTTATTAAGTCATTAAAAAGAATAAGAAAAGAAAATGGAAACTTAACCATATTAAAAGCTAAATTTGTGATTAGCCTAGTTAATAATATTTTTCTTCTGCAAGGTTCTGAATAAACACTGTGTAATTAAACCTTCCAACACGCCCACAGGTTGAGAGAGTGGCAGTAGTGAAGCCTTTACTTGGGGACATAACCAGGCAGAAAGGAGTAACATCCCCACATAAAAACAGGAGGTAATGTTAAAACTGGTGTTAGAATCAGATGTTCATCAATACGGACGCTCATCTCACACAGTTCATAACAGGCAGCCAAAGACATACCACATTAGATTTTTAAAAATAAGTTCCTATTATTTGCACTCAAATACAAAGATGAGTTAGAAATACTCTACCTTTAAGGGAAATTCAAAATTACTAGTTATTTTTTAAAGGACAGAATATAAAATTATAATACAAGGAAATATGTTTAATATATCACAGTGAAAAACAAAGTCAGTGAAAATTCAAATTATGGAAGATGTGTAACAGGGGACAACAAAAAGACAACTTCATATATCCATATGTGAATAATATGTGGATACTGCAGTTACTTCATATACCCATATATGGATAATATAAATATATATAATTTGTATATATTTATGATACTATTTAGCATTATGCCTACTTTGTCCATTAAAAGCCATTAACAAATACAGCATTTAAAACTTTATTAGGAAAATTTTTCAAAAATTTTGTTGGCGAGATCAGCAAACTATGTCCCAAACCCAACCCCCACTGGTAGTTTCATTGGGACATAACCACACCCACTTATTTCTTGATTTTCTGTGGCTGAGTTGAGTAGTTGTTGCAGAAATCGTACATGGCAAACAGACCCTCACTGACGCCTGATCTATAGCCTTACACTGTCCTTCTCAGGGGCTGTGAGGGAATATGAGTTGAGCCTGAGTTCCTGAAATTCAAGAACTCTACACTGATGTATCATGGGATTAACTCTTCTGATTTCTGACATGTCCTCCATTGCATTACATTGCCTCTCATGTTTGGGAACTACGCAAATGTTCTAATTTTCTTCCCATTTTGCTGAAGCTCTCATCTTGCTCAGTTTTCTCTCTATTCACCCTTCAGTGCTTCCGATTTCTTTCAATTCTATGATGTATTTATGGGATTTTTCCCATCTATTTCTTCCCACAGGTTTGCTCTTTTCTATTATATCACCCTCTCTTCCCCACGTTCTTGTTATTTGTTTTGTACTCTTCCTTCATAAAGAAAATTGGTTTATTAAGTTATAAAAAAATTATTGTGAAATACTTGCTTACAATCATCAACTGTTCCATAATAACAGTATGCAGCTGATTGGTCTTCCCTTACCAATAATGCCTCATTGAGTCAGGTTTTTCCATTTGTCCATTTTATATTTCATCTAAGTTTTCAAAAATAAAGTTGTCCATACTATTGCTTATTATCCTTCGATAACCATAAGATCTGTAATAATGCCCCTTCATTCACTCTGGTGTTTTCTGTTTTTCTCAATCAGCCTCTCTAGGGGTTATTGCTTTTATTAATGTTTTCAAAGACCTAGCTTTTGGCTTAACTTATTTTTCTGTTTTCTTTCATTGATTTCCATTTATTATTTTCTTCTTATTATTTAAAATTAGGTAAGCTTACTTATCTTTTTTAGATTCTTAAGGTGAAAAGTTTTAGATTTTCTTTTTGTTACATCCCAAATTTTTATATGCTATCTTTTAAACCAATCTATTTTCTCATGAGTTCTGCTTGACCTATAGTTTAATTTCCAAACATTTTACCAATTATCCAGAGAATTTTCCAGAGAATGTTACTTTCCAAACATTTTCCAATTTTCATTATAGATTTCTAATTTAATTGCATTGTGGCTATAAAAAACACTCTATTATTGAGCCTTGCTTATCACCAGCATATGATCAGTCTTGGTGAATGATCCATCTGCACTTAAAAGTATGCAGCTATAATATTTTACAAATATCAGTTGAGTCCAATTGATACCATAGTCCTGTCTTCTATAGCCTGATTGATATGCTGTCTACTTGTCCCACCTGTTACTAAAAGAGAAATGTTAACCTCCAAGTTTAGTTGTTGATTTCTCTATTTCCCTTTCAGCCATGATATCACTCCATGTATTTTGAAAATTCATGTATTTTGAAAGATACATTTGAATAGTCATTTCTTAAAAGACTGAACATACTCAAAGAAGAACATGTGTTTGCCAGGCATCTCCCCTGCAGAAATGTTAGGTGATCGAATCCGTTACACATAAATAGGTATTCCCTGCAAATACAGGCATATGTAAGTTTAGAGGCAGAGGAGAAAGGAATCTAAGGCAACTCCAAATAGACTGGACTAAAGTTCTAGTGAAGTAGGAGGTATGGTAAGCTGCTGAAAATAAAAGGACTTAAGCAGTTATGAATGTTTGGAACAGCTAGTTTGCCATCTTTCATTACATCTATGAAATATGCATACATACTAATAAGAGTTTCACTATCAAAACCTAACAGTTCAGCTTTTCTGACATTTGCTAACAAAAGTAGAATTTCCACTATATAAAAGCAAAATAAGATAAAAGTGCAATCATTAAAAAATGGAACAAAATCTCCCAAGTCTCCTAGAAATTATCAAGTCTCATTTCCCAATAAGAGAAAGTACAAGTTTGTCAGCCTATCAAATACCTCTCCTAAGTTAAAAATCCAGGGATCTGCTCCCTCATCCAAAACAAATAAATCAATATTATTAAGAATTCAAACATGTTAAACCTCTCAATTGGTTTTAATTATACTAATAAAGTACAAGTGAAACATATTCTAATTTCCTACATGTCCCGATGCAACATAAGTAGTATATAACTATGTTGAAATTATTATAAATAAAATGCTAGCACATAAAAAAATATTTTATTTCAAAGCTATTACCAGGATGTAGCTCTAAAAATAATATATGACAATCCATAACATGGCATACACATGAGATATTTGTAAATAACATTAATGATACACATTAATAATTCCAACACTTCTAAGAACAATAATAGAATTTAAAACATACAATGAGTTTATTCGAATAGGGAACAGTCTACTAATCCTCTCAAAATATTTTCCACTTTTTGTATAAATCATTTAGAAGTACTTAAACATTCTTAACGAAGGAATGCAAATAAAGAAACTAAACAAATCTAGTTAATGTCATCGTACATTTTACCGACTTAGAAGTCCTGGAACTACAATCTTCTAAAGGGCAGAAACTATGTCTTGCTATCGTTGTATGTTGAACAAAGTACTATTTGTTGAAAGAAATAATTAAGAAGAGAAGAATTAACCAAGGCTAACTATTTGTTATCAATAAACTTCTCTTTATGATACTATCATGGTGGTTACATGTTTTTATAAATTTGCCCAAACAGATAAAATGTACAGCACCAAGAGCAAAACCTAATCTAAACTATGGACTTCAAGTGATAATGACATATCAATGTAGATTCACCAATTTTAACAAATGTACCCCTCTGGTGGGGGATGTTGATAATGACGGAGGCTATACAAGTGTGGGCGGAGGAGGTACATGGAAAATCTTTTTATCTCCCACTAAAATTTGCTGTGAATCAAAAAAGTAATAAGTCTATTTTAAAAATACAGAATTAAAGACTAAATTCAAGAGATATTGTCAAAATTCCATTTCTGAAATTAAAATATTAAAATGTTTGACATAACTTTTTTAAATTTTACCTTGCTAATAAGCCCCACTTCTCTGGTAGCATTGTAATTTTGGTTACTGTGCCCTTGATAAATACCATCCTTTTTATAAAGATATTATATTTATTATTCATTTAACTTTCTAATGATCCTATGAGTTAAAATTTTATAGAAGAAAGCTCTTCTCTAAGTATTTGTTTAATTCTTTACAATTTTTATTGATTTTGAGAAAGAGAGAGAAACATCAATATGTTATTCCTCTTACTCAAGCATTCATTGGTTGCTTCTTGTACGTGCCCTGACTGGAGGGCAAACCCCAACCTTGGCATACTGGGACAACGCTCCATCCAACTGAGCTACCCGGCCATGGCCCACTTGTTTTTTTAATATTCAGCAGTAAAATATCAACAGCAATTTCAAATATTTAATATTTTAAGTTGCTGATATTCATTCAATAATTTATCAGGAAAGTGATTTTTAAACACAGAAAAGAAAATAACAAAGACTGAAAGTTGTGACCTTGCCGTCACTGGCATCAGGTTTCCAAAACATCAAAAACAAAACATATCTGCCTCTGTATTTATATAGTAAATATCACAATTAGCTACAATTATAGTGTTCCTATTATACTGTATTCTTTTAAATTAGTAAGCCAACATGCCAAAATCCCACTTTGCAATTCCCTACAATAAAGGAAAAATAATCACTATTGATAATAGCAGAAATATTAATGAATTATTCAGTATTTTATAACTTTGAAAGATATATGAGTTTAGTGACTGTATTAGAAATTTCTATAGCAACTTCCCATACTTTTTCCTTCATATGTACGTTTTTCTCCAAAATAAAGAAAACCACTAACAGAGGGATACAAAAGAAGAGAGGCAAATCAGAGAAGTTAAAAGTTAAATCTTTTCTTAATGATTAAGAATTATATCATAAAGTCCTCCCTAAACACATAGTTAATTTTCAATCACAATATTACAAATGAACTCTGAATAGTAAATGAATATATTTTTTAAATTTATGTTGTTTATGGTAGAAGCAATAACACTTCAACAAAACAAAGCAAAATCCTGCTTGGACTTACTTCCTTGAAAAGCTACCTAATTTATAACTGCTTGTCTGTTATGTTCAAGTATATACAGAAGCATTCTGCACATCAACAGGTACTTATCACTATAGTGTGAGAAACACAGAATACTTGAAATGGGAGCATTAAATCCTGGCTCGGTTCACAAAAAGGTAATAATTACACTAACTTTTGCCAAGCAAGCACAGGGGCCAAATACACTATACCGCGTAAAAGCATACGTGTTTTAATTATTCCAATGTTACTCTAAAACTTTATCAATGCACATAAAGATTAAGTATAAATATGAAATCAATACAAATCAACTTACTAAACATGTCAAAGAAACCTACAGTTCTTTACAGCATTTGAAATACATTGAGAAATGAAGAAAAAAACTAAAGTTAATAAATTACATGAAATTTACTTCTGAAAATTAAGGAACACCAAAAACTACCAAGAGAGGTTTGAGAAAAGTATATGTTTAAAATTTTATTTCTTCTATTAATTCCCTTCTCAACACATAAAATAACAACAGAAAATCTGAAAATTTGCTTATTTTTGATTCACAGGGCACCTAAATATATTGTTCTAAATCAATTCCTCTCATTTGTATTGAAGTATAAAAAATCATTATTTGTACACCATAGAATTTGTTTGTTTCTAAGTTGGGAGGAATATTTATATTCATATTGGCTAAATGTTTACATTCCATAAGATTGTCATTTCTTTACTCCAACCCCCAGCCCACTAGCAGCTGAGCTGTTTGTTCACAGCCCTCCTGGCCCAGAGAAGTCCCGTCCTCAGGACACAATTCTAGGCCCGTGGATTCTGCAGATTTCAACAGGAACTAAGAATAAGACATATATATACTGTCTTAAACAACTTTTCATAGTATTTGTTGTACAAATAATATGCATTCATGTACACACACCACTTTAGTTCAATCGTGGTATCAGGTGCCCCAAACAAGCAGATGAGACTTCAATCACTTCTCATAATAATATGCAGTTATTTCATAGTGAAATATAATAATAAATTGCAACAGCACCAAATGACTAAAGATGTAGATATGGTTAAAGCATAAGTAGTTTTCCAGCTTTAACAAAATAAAAGATTACTTATCACATAGTAGTTAAAAAAATGTTTTTCTTACTTGGCTGCTCTTGTAAAGGTAAGTGCGGGGGCGGGGGGGTTATTAAAAAGAATCAAACAACAAAGCAAAAGTTGTGAAATTCATTCTATTACACCCAATGTGGACCATTATAATTTTGAAACAATATACTAGAAGTGAAAATGTATAATTGCCTTCCACTGATCAAAAAATTTTTATAAACACATGTCCCGAACAAATTAAAATAAATTATTTGTAACATAATTTTGAAATGTGGCAATTTAAAGAAATAACCCCCATTCACAATTTACAAATAAAAACTACCGCCTGAATGGTCATCGATGCAATGCAAAAGTGTAACTACACCGAATGCAAAATACTAAGGCTGTATTAGAGCAATTTGTAACCACAGCTTAACCAGCAGGATGTGAATTTCTGACACAACCTTATAAGAAATTTTAGATTTCATTATGAGGGGAACAAAATTCTCTTTACTGCCCAGAATGAAAACAACTAATTACATACTACCTTTACAAACTAAACCTATTTCTATATAATACCTAAATTAAAAATGGCAAAATAAATTTCTAACCAAGTAAAAGCATGAATTTATTTGCATTTCAAAACAGTGTATTAGTGTTTTTCAAGTATTGTCTAAAAGGATTTAAGAAGACTAATAAAGGGCTGGAGCTGAAGTTAGCACAGGAGCTCATATGAAATAATGGCTAACTGAAATCTGGACTGTCTTAGAATATATAAAATGCAAGGTCAATATGTTTATGCTACAGACAGTATAGAAACACTGACTTTTACAGCAAGGGATGAAAAGCAGGTGGTTTTCTCAAAACTTACTTTTTTTTTTATTCAGCAATGTACACAAGCCAGGGATTTTATGACAAATAAATAAATGGAATGATGTAAAGTTTCAGAGAAATGAGAGAGAAATGTCTCTAAGATTCTAGTCCCAGTTGAATGAAGAGCTAAAAATGGAAATTGGAAATTCCCATTTCAATTTCGAGAATTAAGCAATTTTATAGCTATCAGTCTGACACTACACGAGAGGTTAGACTTCATTTTGAAAAGCATGCTTTAAGATCCAGATTCTCCTAAAAAATAGGCAGAAGGTTTCTTTCCATTTAACAAAAATAACTTCTTTACATTTGAACCTACATTTTGAACCTACATTTTCAAATAAAGAAGAAACTTTAAAAAAATCAAGCCTACCTCAGGCAAGCCTCAGTTCACTGGATCTATGTCACATTGATTTATAACAGTTATTTCTTAGGGGGTAAAAAAGCACACACAGATGCAAACAATTACTCTATTTTTGTAGGCAACAAGTGAGGTGGGTGGTAACTGAGAAATTTTTTTAAAATCCTGTCACAATATTCTGCTTTTTCTTAAGAAACCCTCCTCACACAACAAACGTTTGCCACATCAGAGAATTTCCAGGGCCCGAAGCATCACTTTGATTCCAGACCGCTGCAGGCATTAGCAGGAGGTAATTAGGGTAAAAAGTTCAGCCACAGTTCCATGTCTAGAGTCCTGCCAGAAATAAATTTCCTCTCTATTCACTGGTTTCTACTGTACCCTCCCTAAGAATCATATTGAAAACACATTTATCTTTGTAGAGTTTGTTCCTCTTGTAATTAATGTTATAGCGTTTACAGTGTTTAATAATTTTAAATGGCCCCAATCGTGGCCGCTTGGTCTTTGAGGGTGGAGGGGTACATTATCATTTTTCCTACATTGCTGCTTCATTTGCAAAGCGACACACACCGGCGTGCTCTGCAGCTGTTTCCATCAAGCTCTCTGGTCATCATAAACTGCAGTTTTATTTCCTTGCTTGAGAAAGGTGCAAGGGCAAAAGTGCCAAACAGATGCATTCAGAATGTGTTCTATGAAATGTTTCGAGGAAATGAAAAAGACTAATATGAAAACAGTCTAAAATAAAACAGAAATGTTGCCTTACAACATACAAGTGTATTATATTTTATAGTTTCCAGAAAGAGAAATATGAAGTGTTATATTTAAGTAAGTGATAAAACTTAAGCACTTACAAGGTTTCTTCCTCAATCCCCAAGGGTGCACTCAAAAGACTGTCTCTTGCTCCGCGCCCCCGTCTTCACTCCCCTCTACCGGCACACTCACCCACACCCACACCAGGAGGCGTGAATGAATATGCCAGTTATCTCACAAGAACTGGGTTAGCCTTCTTTGGATATCGTGCTTGAGAAACAAGACCTAAATGAAATTACTTGAATGCTAAGAAAAAGCACTTGTAACAACTGGTTTTAACAAAGGATAAAAATCAGTTAACACTAAAATGTACGTTCAAAAAACAAAAATAAAATATTGCCTCTAGGATACTGTGGTTGTGACACTACCTTATTAAGGCCAGAAAGCTTATTTTTAAAATAATAATCTTTTATAAACACAATATTCAAGTCATTCACAATTTTTTCAAGGTTTTAAGCAAATTTTAAGTCCAAAAGGTGTTTATCTTTTCAAATTCTCCTCAAGTATTTGGTCCTCCATACCCTAAGATATGACTAACAGCCTCGCACATAGAAATAAACAAGGAAATGGTGGCCCTCTGTACCACCCTGTGTAAAATACAAACCCAAAATCTCTTAGCATAAAAACAAAAACAACAGTTTCCTCTACCATTACATTTGGCACAATCTTCCCCACACAGTAACTATCCAGGACTTCTTACTTGTCCTTTTTTCCCCTCTCATCATCCAGATGACTTCAAAGATGTTTGCCATCTTCCAGGGATGCTTTCCAACTACACTTGTGTAACAACATCATGTTTTGTACCAATACAGTTGAATTTACATTTCTCAAGCATAAACAAATGCTATTTAAAGATATTCAATAACTGGAATACTAGAAGGAGATACTGCAATAGTAGCTGAAATATAGCAGGTACCCATAAATATTTCTTGCAAGAATGTACAGCTCCTCTTGGAATAAAACAAAAGGAAACATTAAAATAAGGCATTTCTTTGAGATGGCAGCCTAGGAAATCTATAGCCAACATTTTAAAATCATGTATACCAGATACGATAAGTACTTTTTACATCTCACTGAACTGTGTAGTAATTTACTGTCAATTATGTCAACACAGTCTTTGATTAAAACACATTTAAGTCTCAAAGCAAATAACCTTTCTCAAATCCCAATACTTTGATTCAAGATAATCATCAAGTAACAAAAGTAGTGAGATTCTGTAAGATTTTATCCTGTCTAAATACCATACAGCTGTATCAACAAAAATACTGTCCCCCCCCCCAAATAATAAAATACTAGATTTGGAAACTGTCACAGATATCCATAGTGAATTACTTCATTTTCATCATCAATTTCTGTCCTTAAGATTACCACACACAAGTGATCTCTTCTCAAGGCTCGGGCACTGGGCACGTGCTCTGTCCCACCAGAAAAAGAGTAAGTCTGCCTGTATGGAATTCCACAGAGTCAGAATCCAGGCAGATGTTCTTTCCCTTTTGGTTTTCCTTTAATTCGCAAATCTTGTCATCTAAGCCTGAAGCTGACTGAACCAACATTTAAACCAGTCCAGCACTATCAGCCAAAAACTCAATCTGTTCCCTATTTATATGTCAAGACTGCATCCTTTTGGTGGCAGAAAAGACTGTTGTTTTGAAATGATTACAGAGAGAAACTGCAAGCCCGTTAGTAGTTTTATGTCCTCGTTCTAGATGGAAAGCTTCACTCTGGAAAGGCATTTAGTTTAAGATGCAGAGCAGAAGATGTGATTTCAAGACTCCCACCTTTATGTTTTTAACTATAAACTAAAGTCGCCTTAAACTATAGGACAGCAAAGAAGCTCCCCCAAAAGACCTCAGTGACACTCACATACACATGTTACATAGAAACATGCTGCTTCTACTGAGTGCCAGGAAGGGCAGAAGGGATGCATTACAAAGGGGCAGGAGAAACCTATTGTGTATAATAGATATGCTTATTATCTTGATTGGAGTGACAGATTCATGGGCATATACAAATGTCAAAATGCATCATACTGTACACTTTAGGTGCCGTTTATCATGTTTCAATTATACCTCAATAAAAATAAAGTATATAAATATAACATGAGGTTCCATGGGGGAATGTAAACAAATTGCCATTTTCCAATGAAAGCAAAGGGCTCCTGTTCATCAGAGATACTGCAAGACACAGTACTGGGCTAGGACAAGAAGCCTGACAAGCCTACAGCACAAGTACTGGGTAAGCTGGGCACAGCCACACTCTCCACCAGTCACACAGGGCTGCTTTACATCTATTCAGATACATATTTGTTCTTCATATGTGTATGAAAATAAATTTTTGGCAAAGAGTGTTCCCTGGCTACCCTTCATATCTTTCTCACTCAAATAATATGGTGCATCTAATATGGGCCTGACACTTTTCTAAATATGTGAAAAGACTGAATTATTTAATTCTCACTGGAACTAGTAAGTGCAGTAGTTAATTCTCAGCACCACTTTACAAACAAGGAAACTGAGCCTGAGAACTGCTGAATAATCATACTGGTCTGTGTGACTCCCAAATCTTTGTTCTTTCCATTATTCTACACTATCCACGAGTTCAGGAGTATCAATGAATATTACAGAGTGCCAACATTAGGCTAAAGGCATATAGAAAGAAAATTATAGAACCCAAAATGAAAGTCAGATTGATTCAACATAAGTACCACTTTCGGCAGAGGTCCTGTAAGACGCAGCGCTACAAAAGCTGCCACTGCAGGCCCAGCGTCATCCACAAGATCCTAGTGTCAGGACTGGTTTGGAAGGCTTACACACTATGAGACTACGATCCTCTGGCAATCTTTCCTTATGTCAAATTTCTAGAAACCCCTGTAATGTATCCTAACTAATGCCTCAGGAGAGATGAATCTACAGACCTGTAATGCAATAAGAAACTGAAGGTTTTCCACCAAGAGGTAGTCAGAAAGAGCCCAAATGCATACCTACTATAGCCCAAAGTGAAGTTAGAGCAATACACTTCAATAGAAAGACAAAGTGAGTTGCACATGCAATTTTAAATTTTCTAGTAGCCACACTGAAGAAAAAACTAGGAATAAGCAGGTGAAATTAATTTTTTAGATATTTAACATAATATAGCCACAGTATTAGCATTCCACTTGGCACCAACCACATTTCAATCTGCTTGATCAGTACAAGAAGACAATTTCTAGCCAGGCAGTACTCAGGTGTACAGGTCCTAAAGAAAAGGTAAACATGAAATACACCCAAGAAAATAAACATCATGCTCTCAACTCAATGTTATGATGTTATTTCAATACTTACTTTCTGAATAAAGGTTCAAAAATTAGTGTGCATTCGTTCCCCAAGAACCTCTATTAAAACCAGGTAGAACCACATGACTAGAATAACACACAGCTCTTGAAAACACACCTTTTTGCGATGCTGCTTCTATAGTAAAAGGTTAGGAAAGTGGTCTCATTTTTATAGAATTTGTGGCTAATTTTTCTTCTCAACCAGTTGGGAGTCAGACAGTACTGGAAACAAACCTTTCCCAGAAGTGTTTTCTTCTTCTTTGCCTTACCAGCACTGTCTGACACAAATTCTTACCAAGCTGAATAGAGATCCTTAGATCTGTTGGGAACACTTGATTGCCTACTTTAAGCTTTAAGCTTTTCCCACTTATGATCGATATTTTAAAATATATATTAACAAAATATGCATATAATGTACATAATAAGGTAGCACCAATATTCATTGTTAAATAAAGCCATACTGTAATATATTACTAAGAGGCAAAAATAAACAAGGTGCAGATAAAAACAATGCAACCCAAATGTTTTTACCAATATATTTGTATATGTGTATATGGCCACCTAACTCTGAATCTCCAAATATCTTTGAAAAACAATACATATCAAAAAGGAGAGCAAATGAAATCACCCCTAAATCATACTGCAGAATAACTAGAGAGAAAAAAGCCAACAACTTTATTTATATGGGGAGGAGAGGCTTAAATACTCGACATTGGCAGAGCTTTCTCCTGAGTGCGCCCAGAGCTAAGCAGAGATTACTTGAAAAACAAGGAGGGAGCGCACTGGTCCTAATACTGGCAGAGCGCAGATAGATAAAAATCGCCTGGAATTTACTTCCAGAAGCAAGGGAGTAGGCCAGTGCTTAAAAAAAAAAGTCTGAGATCAGTTGGATCAAATCATCAGCTACTAATTAATCAAAAGTCAGGGGATGAGAACGTGCACAGGACCAGGGATGTCTATTAGAGGAATCACATCAGGCAGGGGAAGAATCGTTGGGAACTTAGTGGTAAATGAAAGAAGTGCTGCAGGTAAGGGTCTTACCAGAAAACCACAGGAAGAACTGAAGCCATTGCCCCAAGGTACCATTTATTAAAGAACCCTATACTTCACTATACCTACAGAAAACCAGGTGAAGCACCCTAACCTCTCCAACCACAACCCCTAATCTCTACAATACTGATTTTGCTAACCCTGCCCCAGAAAAATCATACTGACTTATTATGATTAAAAAAAGGAATAACACATTCACACAAAATTACTAAAAAACCAGAGTTTTATCTTAATGAAAATATGCCCCCAAAACCTCACAAAATAGAAAACTTAACACACCAGTGCAAGACAATTACCTGAACATGCATGCCTCACTTAGTAACTTTAATTTATTCCTGAAAACTCTGCCATTAAATGGAAAGGATTAAGTAGAAAACCATTTCCATTACTGTTAATGGCAAAAAATATAATGAGTTCTATCCCAATCCATATTTTCACACAGAGAGAAAAAATATTTGATTGAGCACTAAAAATAAGTTTATATAATAAACATTAATTTGAAAGTAAATATAGATTACAGTATAAGAAAAGTTAATCTACTTTTAGGTAGACATTGACATCAGAATCAGTCATGTTTGATGAGAATTATCTTTTCCTTGACACTATGACAATAACATTTTTTAAAACAACATGACATAGCCATAAAAGAGGAATCTTTGTATGAAAAAAAGTACAAAGTAGAAGACAGACTGCCATTTTGTAGCTCGATAATATTAATCCAACATTGGTTTCATTCTTCATTCAATGTGTTATACACATTTTCAATGTCTCATATATAATGACTATTTCTCATGACATGATGCAATTTCCTAGAACATACAGCTGGTTCAATAGAATAAGCTAGCTCTTTAAAAATATACTTTTTCAAAGTGGGGTAGGATCAAGGGTGGGAAGTGGGGATGGATGGGTTGGGGGAGAGTTGTGGGGAAAAAATGTAGACAACTATACTTGAACAACAATAAAAATGTGGGAAAAAAGAAAATATATATAGTTTTTTTAATTCTATGTTTATTTTCAATCCTCTCTATGGCTGGGGAGGGGAAGAGTGTTAGGGGAAAATGGAGACAACTGTACTTGAACAACAATAAAAAAATGGAATGAATAAATAAATAAATAAATAAATAAATAAATATCCTAAAAGTTTCTTCCTTTGCTTCACTTGTATCTGCACCATTTCTCCTCACCAATTTCTCAAACTTTTGGGGACTTATGAATCCCTTGCTCTCAAAACGCACATTATAATGAGCAATTACAGATATGAAACAAAACTATGAATCAGAAATCCACAAACTCAGAATGGTCAAATAACAGGAAGATATGAAAGAAGAGTTAACTGAATTGAGAACTGAGAATTTAAAAAAATAGGAACATGCAAATTAAAACCACAATGAGAAACTATTGAATATTTATTAGAGTGGCTAAAATTAAACAGACCAATAAAGCCAAGTGTTAGTGAGGAACTAGAGGAAATGGAAGTCTCATACAGTGTTGGTAGGAATGTAAAATGGGACAACCACTTTTAAAAACATACATCTAACATGTGGTTCAGCCATTCTATTCATAGTTGTTTAAAAGAAAAGACAGCGTGCCTCTACAAAGACTTCAACAATACGTTCATAGAAGCAGTCTTTGTGACAGTCAAAAACCACAATACCCACCAACAAGTGCATGGATAATCAAATATGGTATGCCCATATACCATACTAGCAATAAGAATGAACGAACTACTGATAAATGCAACAAGAATGAATATCAAAATAAATATAATGTATAGCACAAGACAGGCCAAACTCAAGTGTATAGTGCATGATTTCATTTATATAAAGCTCTAGAAAATGCAAACTAATTTATAATGACAGAAAGTAGAGCAGTAGTACCCAAAGGAAAGGATCTGGGAGGGAGGAAGAATTATAAAAAGACAAGAATCTTGGGGGAGGGGTGATATATTCATTATTTTGCTTGTGATGATGATTTCATATGTGTATACATAGGTCAAAAATATAGAACTGTACACTTTAAGTATACATACTTTATTGTATGTCTATCACTCCTCAATAAAACTGTTAAACGGGTATATAAACACACATTATAGTCTTTTCTGCTATTTCCACTAAAATTTATGATTCTGACTAGGAAATGACATCAATATATTCAAGGAAGCTGTATTAATGAAATTAACAGCATTTTAATAGCTGTGCTACAGCATAATAGCAACTAAATATAAAGTATAGAAGCTCAATTGAATGCAGAAAACCAGTAAGAAGCCAGGTTTTTCAAGGCTCAGTTTGACCATGAGCTCAGGCTACAATGTCCTTAGAGCTTCTCTTGACCTGGTCCTCATCCCTAATTTCTCCCTAATTTAACAGTCTCTACTCTTCCTTCTATCCCCAGCAAAGTATCTTTGCCCTTTTTAAGGTAAAGTTCCATATTTACTAGTAATTTGTTATTAGTATTAACATTTCTTTCTACATGTTTCAATTTAATCAGGATTATCGATCTGATTACAATGCTAAGTAATTTCCTCCACACCTGTTTTCCCCATAATCTCCATTCCAGTGTGCCGCCCACCCCTCCAGATACACTGCATCCTCTGTGCCCTGCTCCTTGTCATAGAAGACCAACTCATGTGAAAGGGATTGCATCAGTGGGCTCCCTACACCTTCAGAACCCAGCCTCTGGTTTCTGTCTCGGTTTGGCCCAGGAGAGCCATCCAGGGAAATGAGAGTAAGGTTGGGATGCCCCAGCTGCTCCACTGTCAGGTGATGCAGACAGATGGAGCCCCTCTATCAGAGGCACAGTTCCCATCAAGTAACCCTCTGGATACGACTCTCTTTACAAGTTCTGCTAATGGCTCTCTCCCCTTGATTAGAAATGGTAAAGGACCACATTTGAATACGTCATCTGTTTCCTGGCAGGGCCCTGGAAACCTGTTAGCACAAGTTTTGGAGAAAAAAATATATATATACATATGGCAAGCAAGGCAGTTCTTTAAAAAATATAACCAATATTCATTAGATTTGGTACCCTCCCTATAAACATTTTGATAGGCTCTTTGAAATTTGTACCAATTTCAGGGTCACGAGGAAATATACAACAATGTCTGCAAACATAATCTTACAATACACCATTTGGGGGTGTCTATAGTTCAGATACTATATTTTAAAGTAAATACATTAAAAAAGCTTTCCCTGTTGAAAATTTTACATGATATGTGTATCGGCTTACAGATTTGTCCCGCACGTGTTTTAAACTGTATACATGTGAGTCCCGTGTATAAAATCCTGGCTCTCTGCCTTACTCCTACAGGAAAACTAAAAATTTGCTTTAAGTAAATAAAGGAACTTGGTAAATGCTCCATAATTAACATTTACACTAGTGACTCTTTTTTACTAAAAGCACTGTTAACATTTCAAGATATATAAATTAGATCCCTAAGCCACATGAGAAAATGTAGTTAAGAATTAATAGTAATGTCACCTTATTTCCTTAAGATTTCACTACATCCATTACCAGATGAATGGGGCATGCTCTAGCATGGTCGGAGGCTCAGTTGATTCCACTATAATACTGAAGTCAAGAGGCCCGTGAACCATCGATAGTACTGGATACCTTAGCATGCTAACCCATCTCTTAAAAAACCTCTATGTCAATGGGGCAGCTCTCAGCATAAATGCTATACCAAAGATGTAAAAGCTCATTCTTTGAAAGCAGTAAAGAGAGTCACAGATAGCTAGAAGAAACTGTGGAAGACTCACAGAAATGAAAAATACCTGTGATATGGGCTAATGAAAAACTTGATGCTTGAAGGCAGGCCAAGGAACTGCTGAAGCAGCCCATGTGTTGTTGGAGCAACGAAGACTGGAAGAGTGGCATAAATCTTTATGTGTGTGTTTCTGTGGAAGTATCACTGGCCCAAATTATGATTCTATCAGACCTCACAAATACAAAAGGATGATAATAAATCAAAACTGGAAATACTTAGTATCATTTATAAAAGCTCCTTGGCATTTCATAACAAAAAGAAACACTGCATCCTTATTATCCCAAGCAGTCATCCTTCTAGTACATTTAAAATAACCCTACTTTAGATACAAATTGAAATAAAATCCCTTCAGAAACAATTCAGGATTTTGCAAATATGTTTAGCCTCCAACTAAATAACTACTGTTTAGGGCAGGGGCTACCAAATACTCCTTGGAATTCTCCCAGTCCAAGATGACCTTTTTGGCAGTTTGTTAACAAAACTGCAAAAATATTAATACTGTGAACTAACTGTATTATAGTTAATGAACAGTTGTTAATTTTGAAATTAAGTCTTTACTCCTATTTAACTATCAAATTATTTTCTCTCTTCAACATAAATGTAAGACAGCAGATACTCAAATATAGCTATATATTTTTGATTGCCAAATTTTTTATTTTTTTATTGAAATTCAACCTTGGCGACAGAGTGCATAGTTAATAAGACGTAAGAGTTTCCTAACCAATGGAAATAAATTTTCTCACTCTTACAAGAATTTCCCACCACTAAAGGGATGGGAAATATGACAGAAGCCTCAGCAGTTAAATTGCATGATCATCAAGGTTCTTTCTACTTGGAATATTCTGTTTCTCTATGTAAACATCACATCTCCAATCCACACACTGTGTGTAACATGACGATAGTACACTAAAATAAACATTTTTCAAGGTCTGCATTCAGCTGTTGAATAATATTACTCTTTTGCAATTATTCATAATACCCAACAAGATCCTAACCACAAACAGCTACATTACTGGAACTGTTTAGTATACAATGAACTTTAGTTTTCTAAAAATATACTGTTTCCTTAGTATACTGTCCATA
Source organism: Carollia perspicillata (assembly GCA_004027735.1). Lineage (NCBI taxonomy): Eukaryota > Metazoa > Chordata > Mammalia > Chiroptera > Phyllostomidae > Carollia > Carollia perspicillata. The sequence goes on from PVKM010001126.1 coordinate 53,677, forward strand.
CTTCCGCTCCTGCCCTCAAATTGTTACACAAGACACTGATTTAATCCCTGGATCAGCAGCATGATAAACATTATCTCCAAGACCTTAAATGGCTTATCTAGAATGATTATGGAATTGCTCCTTACAGACACATATGCACAAGACAGAACAAAGGAATCACTAGAATATCAAAATAAGTGGCATTTTAATGACTATCATGAATGCAATAAAAGCCAGTATTTTAAATAGTGGGCTAAAGCATAATGTGTTTATATCTAATGGACAAAATATGAGGAAGAACTGGGATGATTTCCATGACAATTCCCCCTTCCTTGAAAGGTAATATAAATCTTTAAAAAGGAAATCTATATTGCAAAAATAATTTTGACTTTTCCCAAGAATTATTTAATAAGCAGTATTAATTGTGAATATAAGCAACTGACAATGTCCAAAGCACCTGGTGTTCAATTAAGCATCTGCTAAGGAAAAAGATGGCAAAAGACATGTCTTCTACCTCTCCAACAGGAGAAGGAAGTTCTAAAATTTTATACACACTGGCTTTGAGGACGATGTCAACAACCTGGTTCAGTAAATATGGTTCTTCGGATTAAGATACTTACTGAAAATCTGCAGACTAGCAAGTGAGGCACAGGCCTGGGTCCACAACTGGCTGTGACTGAAACTCCCTTAGCTTCAGTTTCCTCATCTGGAAGATGAGGATAATACAGTCTCCTTCACCTGCTAGTTGTAAGATTAAATGATGCTACATAACGGAAAATATTTAACAGACCTGGTCCATAGCAGGCATTGAACATTTGCCTCCAGTACATGGTGCTATATTAGCATAGTCAGTAAGTGAATGCCTCATTAGAAAAAAAAAAAGGTTATAACATTTTTTAAGCCTGGGATTTGCAAAACAGGTTCTAAAATAATTCCCCTATAACTAGATTTCTCTGCTGTGATACTCAACTTTAAAGTCACTGAAAAGTGTCTAGTGGGTCTAATGTCACCATCTGCCAACCTACTGCAAACACTCAGAATAACACTTCAAATATATACTCACTCACAGATCAATTGCTCAGATTAGAGAGAAAATTCTATTCATAACAACTGCAATATGACACTTACAAGAAACAGAGCACAGTCCTGTATAAAAATGTCCTTCTCGAGATTATAAACATTCTGACAAACATACTACATAATCAGTTCAGCAAACAAATAAGTGAAATCAAAATGAGTATTTTCCAGCAGCCTCTTGCATTAGAAAGACAGGTACGGTGGGGGAGAGGGAGGGAGGGAGAGGGAGAGAGGGGCAAGTATGCATGTAATAGGGAGTTTACATACAGTAATAACAAGATACCTTATCGTAGAACTTAAGAGTGCACAAAGTGACTTATGGAAGTAATTCAAAAAATTTTTTGCATTTATTTATCAATAATCATTATTAAAACAACCCAGTAAGTAATACAAACATATAGAAGGAAGTCTATTGATAGAATGATTCCCCTTCTGTGACATAAATTAAGGAGCAAAAATGGGAAGAAGAAAATGAATATCTACACTAGAATTTTTTAGGGAAAGAGAGAGGAAGAGGGAGGTAGAGAGAGAAAGAGAGAAACATCAATTTGTTGTTCCACTTAGTTATGCATTCATTGGTTGATTCTTGTATGCCCTTAACTGGGGATCAAACCCACAACCCTGGGGTATTGGTATGATGTCCTAACCAACTGAGCTAACTGGCCAGGACCTACAATAGCATTTCAAATAGCACTTGCATATTTGAAAACATTTGCCTATGTTCTCAAATAGGCAAATGCTATTTTAATCAGGACTATATTCATTGCCCCTGTGGTGATTAATTTTGTGTCAACTTGACTATGCCACAATAACCAGATTTGGTCAAATATTCTAAATGTTTTTGTGAAGATTTTTTTTTAGTTAAGATTAACATTTAAATCAGCAGAATTTGAGTAAAGCAGATTATACTCTATAATGTGAAGGGACTCATCCAATCAGTTGAAAGCATTAAAAAAATTTAAAAAATGACAAGAGGACCGTCTTGGAGGAAGAGGGAATTCTGCCTCCAGACTGGAATTGCAACCCTTCTCTCAATCTCCAGATTTTGGACTTGCCCGCTTTCACAATTATGTGAGCCAATATCTTAAAATCTCTCACTCTCACTCACTCTCTCTATACACACAGACGTGCACACACACCCCAATATACCCCTCACATCCTATTGCTTCCTTTTCTCTGCAGAACCTGGACTGATATAAAAACCACCACACCATCAAATTCAACTCTCATCACCAACTATATACAATCACCTTACCCTCTCTTTTATATCTTATGTTTTAATAAAGTGATATCTCAATAAAAAACAATCTCCTTAATCATACAGTTAGCAGAGTTGATAAGAAATAGAACATCTTTCAAGAACTACACGCCAAACCCGGCAGGCAGCTAGTGTCTTCCAAACGTGTCTTTGTGACGGGCTTCCAGAGGTCTTCGTGCACGTGGTTCTCCTCTCCGTGGTTCCTGTTCTGTTTCAGCCCCCTTGTCAGCACATCAGTTCCCTGGTTAGTCTGCTGACTTTAATGCGGTGTTGAGTACCTCCAGCAAGGTTGGTATTTCACTTTTTGTATCTCTTCAACTCCAGAATTCCATTGCATTTTTCTATAATTTCTAACTCCCCAGTGAGATTCTCTATTTGTTGAATCACCATTATCATACTTTCCTTTAATTTTAGACACATGATTGATTCATTAAGTTCTCAGAAAATATTTCTAACAGCTACTTTAAAAATTCTTGCCCGTAAAATGTAATAGTGGAGACAATCAGAAACAGCTTCTACTGCCTGCATTTTTTGTCACTATATCACACTTTCCAATTTTTTTGGCCATGTGTCATACATAATGTTATGTTGAATACTAACCATTTTACGTAATATGGTATAACAACTCTGGAAATATGTCTTCCTCGAAAATGTGGGGTTACTAAAGCCTCTGCTTGCTTGGTCTTACTTTTTTTTTGTTGTTTTGTTTTTATTTTAAAGCCTGGTTTCCCAGAGTTGCTCCTGTGTCTATCTATGTAGCTAGTGGTTAACCAATGATTCAACAGAGAATTTGCTTCAATACTCTAACTCAGTATAGGCTGTTATCCTTTCTGGAAAAATCTATGTGCGGACAGAGGAGCACATTCAACATTTAGAACATTTTCTAGTCTCCCAGATTTTAGTTTCCCCTGGACCTTTCATAGGTCCTCTGCACCCACATAAAGCCTCAGTTAAGACTTCAGGCAACAAGAGCCGCTGCCCTCACAACTCAAGACCATAACTTCCGTGGACAGTGCTGCTGGGCAGGCAACACATGAGCATCTTCCAAGCACAGCAGGGAAAGTGCCTTTCCTCGTGACCTTCTCCACTCTTGAATAATCAACCGTGTCACAAGGAGAAAGGGTGGAGTGTGATGGGAGCAGCTCCACGCATGAATGCCACAGATTCCCACTGTTAGTCCTTGAAGTTTACCAGTTTCTCAAACAAACAATTTTCAGATTGCTGTAAGCAGCTGGTTGATTTCCAGAGCACTGAAATGGTTGGTTTTGTCTGTTTTGCAGATAATATTAGTGCTAAGTCATAAACCTCCATCATTCTTAAGTGTATTTATACCAGTTTCTGTTCTATTGCTACAGTTTTATAACCTACTTTGTAAGTCCTTACTCTTATAAGTGTCCTGTGAAACACTCCTGCCTTGGCAGGGTGGCTCAGCTAGCTGAAGCATCCTCCCTTACACCAAAAGGTTGCGGATTCAATCCCTGGTCAGGGCACACACTTAAGTTGCAGGTTCGATCCCCAGTCATGGCACATAAGGCACGCAAACAATTGATGTTTCTCACTCACAGCAATGATTCTCTCTTTCTCTCTTTCTCTTTCTCTCTCTCTCCCCCACCTTCCTCTCTCTGAAATCAATAAACATGCCCTCAGGTGAGGATTCTTTTAAAAACTTTCCATTCCTTTAGACCCAACATATGCTGCACCTTCTTCATGAGGCCCTTTCCCCTTAATTCATGCACACTGATCTCTACCTTCACTGAATTCCTAGTATACATCATTATTTCATAATTAGTTTCTGTGTCCTATACCTTGTTTTTCCAGCCACATCCTTAAATTTCTGGGACAAGGAATTAGATTTTCTTGCTTTTACATCTTTATCCCATACCTATATATCAGAATTCCCCAAATTCCAGGCCACAAACAGGTACCAATCCAGGCCCATTAGGAACCAAGCCGCAAAGCAGGAGGTGAGTTTGAATTCTATGAGCTTGAATCACCCCAAAACCATTCCCCCCAAGCACCAGTCTGTGGAAAAACTGTGTTCCACGAGAGCAGTCCCTGGTGCCAAAAAGGTTGGGGATCGCTGCTGTAAATTATTCCCCACTCCAATCGCAAAATTTACACTTATAACACATGTAGTCAAACTATTTACCTAGAATGCAAATTAAGATATAAGATCTAATCATTCTATACCATTAACACATTCTTCCTTTCTCCACTGCATCCATGATCTAAGGTGCACACTATGAGCTGAGAGCACATGATAGGGACTACTACTGGTTGTCAAGCCTAATATCCATTTAACCATCTTCCTTACTAACAAAAGTATAATAATTTCCCAGTGTTCATCACAGCTAGAGTTCGAGTTGAAGAGATGCACTAACTGAAAAGACAATAGTCATCTTGAGTTCATTAGAGAAATGGGTGATCGAAGTCCTCCCTTTGAAATAACAATGTTAATTTTTAATAAAGCTTCAAAGAATTTTTAAAATTCCCTTACCCAGAAGATCCAGTGCTCTTACAAACTCCAAGGAGGGGCCTTTTTTCAGCAAAGCTGTCACACTTTTGAGCACCTGATAAGGAACATAAAATGTAAAACAAAATTTTGAGAAGTATTCTCAGTATTTTCATGCTCTCAAAATAGTTACAGCTCTCAAAATATTTACAGCTGAAGAGATAGCAAAACATTCATTATAAATTGATGTAATTTATACATTTGAATGAGCAAAAAACAGAAAATGTATAAATAAACCTATTACTAGTTTTAAAAATTAAACCTGCTCTTAAAATCTTTAATTTTTTTAAATTAACTTAAATCTTATATACATATTCTCCATGAGATCAAAAAATTCATGTCCAACTCTACTAATTAATTACCTACAGCTAGTATAATCTTCATGTCAAAACTAAATAAAGGTAGTTCAGGACAGGAAAATTATAAAATTACAGGCCATTCTCAAAACACATAAATGTAAAAATCCTTTAAAACCTGAAAAAGAGACTTCCAGTCAAGATGGAGGGAGTAGGTAGACATGCTTTGCTTCCTCATGCAACCATAAAAAGCAATTACAACTAAATCTCAAAACAACACCCAGAATTGTCAGAAAATCGAACTACCTGAACGTCCAACAACCAAGGATTTAAAAAGAGCCACATTCATCCAGATGGGTAGGAGGGCAGAGACACAGAGACAGGATGGAGCAGCAAGAAGACATCCTGTGGCTTGGAAAGGCGGTGGCATTGGCCAAATGGGCACAGGTGATCCCACATTCAGGTGCAGTGGATAAAAATTGGGAGGGATGCTTGGGAGTGAGTGACTCCAGCCCCAGGCCATATTGCACAGCCCAGGGTTCCAACACCAGGAAGATAAATCCCCGTAACTTCTGGCTGTAAAAACCAGTGAGGGCTGGAGCAGTGGAAGAAACTGCTGGATTATTAGGAAAATTCATTTAAAGGGCCCACTCCATCTTAAGATGTGTGCAAACCCACCCAATCTGGGATTCAACACCAGAGCAATAGCTGGAAAGGTACCAGTAGCATATGGGGAGTGGGTGAAGTGACTTGAAATGATGTGAGTGCCAGGCAAACCCCCAGAAGCCAGGCAGCAGCACAGTCCCCTCTTTCAGCCCTCCCCCAACACAGAACCACAAAGCAGTGAAGTGGGTTGCCCCACCCTGATTTCTCGAAAGAAACTTTGCAGGCAAGAAGGGACCAGCAAGAAGTACTCAAAGTGATGAAAGGCAAGGACATACATCCTAGGTTACTCTATCCAGCAAAGCTGTCATTTAGAATTAAAGGGCAGATAACTGCTTCCCAGATAAACTAAAGCTAAGGGAGTTGATCATCACCAAGCCATTAATAAATGAAATGTTAAAGGGACTTATTTAAGAAAAAGAAGATCAACACTATGAACATTAAAATGGAAACAAATTCACGACTATCAACAACTGAATCTAAAAAAAAAACCCAAAAAACAAAAACTGAGCTAACAACCAGAAGAGGAACAGAATGACAGGGGGTATGGAGATCATTTGGAGGGTTATCAGCTGGGAGGGGGAAGGGGACGAATGTGGGAAAAGGTACAGGGATTAAAAAGCATAACTGGCAGGTGCAAAATAGACAGGGGGTGATAAGAATAGTATAAAAATAGAGAAGCTAAAGAACTATATGCATGGCCCATGGATATGAACTAAGGGGGGGAGGTTGCTGGAAGGAAGGGGCATACTAGACAGAGGGGTATCAAGGAGGGAAAATTGGGACAACTATAATAGCATAATCAATAAAATATACTTTAAAAAGTTAAGTACAAAAAATGAAAAAGAAAAAAGAGAAAACAAACACTAATACCCTTACCAAATATCACAGAAATCACAATACTAGGCATATATCCCACAGAAATAAAAGCTCTGTCCACACAAATTTGTGCAGAAATAATCATAGCAGGTTTATTTGTAATACCCAAAAAGTGAAATCATCCCAGATATCCTTCAACATATGAATGTTATCTCCATACCATGTAATACCAATCAATACTATAAAGAAACTTGATATACTGAACTTGGATATACCTCAAAAACATCTTCTAAATGAAACAGCCCATCTCAAAACTTCACAAAGTATGTAATTCCAGTTATGGAACAATCTTAAAATGACAAAATTATTATAGAGATGGAGAACAGATTGATGGTTCCCAAAGGTTAGGGCTGGTAGAAGGAGACCACATGAGGAGGATCGCTATAATGATGGAACAGATCTGTATCTTGACTGTATCTTGACCCAAAAGTCACAGGTTTGATTCCTGGTTAGAGCACATGCCTGGGTTGCGGGTCAGGTCCCAGGCTGGGGGTGTGTGAGAGGCAACCGATTGATGTTTCTCTCACACTTCAGTGTTTCTCTCCCTCTCTTTCTCCTGCCCTTCCCCTCTCTCTAAAAATAAATAAATAAAATCTTAAGACAATAAATAGGAAACTCCTACGACTGCTTTAGAATTATTTTTCTATAATATTAAATAATTTGGGTTTTGCTCTTTTAAGGTACATGCTAAGAGAGAAAGAATACATGCCACAGACTGGGAGAAATATTTGCTAAAGATATATCTAATAAAGGACCGTTATACAAATTACACACAAAAAAAACTCTTAAAACTGAACAATAAGAAAATAAACAACTTGATTATAAGCATGGGGAAAAACATCTAAACAGGTACCTAAACAAAAATGATAAACCAATGGTAAATAAGCATATGAAACGATGCTCCACATTATAGGTCATCAGAGGAATTCAAAATGAAACAACAATGTGATACCATTACACATCTATTAAAATTAGCAAAAATCCAATGCAATGACAATACCAAATACTGGCAAGAATCTGGAGCAACAGAAACTCTCATTCATTGCTAGTAAGAATGCAAAATGGTACAGCTGCATTGGAAGACAAACTGCCCATTTCTTACAAAACTAAACACTCTTATCACATGATCCAGCAGTCACATCTTTTACTATTTACCTGAAGGAGTTGAAAAACTTTGTCCTCACAAAAACCTGTACGTGGATGTTTACAGAAGCTTTGTTCATAGTTGCCAAAACTCAGAATCAACCAAGATGCCCCTCATTTACTAAATGGATAACTGTGGTACATCCAGACAATGGAATATCATTCAGGACTAAAACAAAATGAGCTATCAAGGCATGAAATAACATGAGGGAAATAAATGCATTGCTTAGTGAAACAGAAAAATCCACTTACAACATGGTTCAGCTATATGATATTATTTTAAAAAGGCAAAACTGTGAAGACAGTAAAAGATCAGTGGTTGTCAGGCGCTTGGAGGAAGGAAGGATTAACAGTTAGAGCACAGGTGATGCTCAGGACAGTGAAAGTATTCTGTATGGCACTGCAATGGTGGGTATGTGGCATTAGTCATTGATCAAAACCAAGAGAGAACTCTAATGTAGCATGTGAACTTTGGATGATAATGATGCATCCACGTAAGGACCCGTGTGGAAGGATGTGAATAGTGGGAGACGTGCGTGAGTGGGAATGGGGGTATACACAGGAACGTTCTGCGTGTTCCATTCAATTTTGCTGGATAACTAAAACTGCTCTTCAAATATTATTTTTACAAAAGATGTGCCAAACTCTTAAACACCCATGTTCACTGCAGCATTATTTACAATAACCAAAAAGTGGAAACAATCTAAATGTCCATTGATGGATGAACAGAAAATTAAAATGTGGCATATACACATAAAGAAATACAACCTAGACTTTAAAAAGAAGAAAACTTTGTCAATGCTACACATCAATGAATCTTGAGGACATTATGCTAAGTGAAATAAAGTTACAAAAAGACAAATAGTCTATTGTTCCAGTAATCTGAAGCTTCTAAAGCAGTCAAACTCATGGAAACAGAAAGTGAAATGTTTCCAGAGGCCGGGGGTGGAGGAAGAAATAGAGAGCTGTTTTACAATGGGGACGGCGCTCCAGTTTTCTAAGCAGTGAAAGTTCTAGAACTCTGTGAGTGTATTTTAACACTACTGAACCACACACTTAAATTTTTGTAAAGATGGTAAATTTTATGTTAACACAAATGTTATTGCAATGAAAATTTTTTGAAAAAGAAATAAGGTATGGTTGGATACCTTACATAGATACACATACATAGATATTCAGTGACATAAAGGACAAATGCATAAATACATAAAGATAAGCTCCAACTTCAAGGCAGGGATATGTCTCTTGGAGAGTTAGGATGCAGATATTTGGGAGAGATGGCCAGGGAACTCTAGCACTTCTTAAACAATGTTTTGTTTCTTCACTGGATGGTAAAATGCAACTTTAAGGTTAATACTCCATTTTAATAGATCATTCCAAAAATTTTAATACAAAGGTTTTAATACAGAGGAGACAGATTAGTGGTTACACATTTAGATTGTGACATGACATAATAGTTTTAAATTGTGAATATAGTAATTATACAAAACAAGGTAAGACCAGCTCCATCACCCCTTGACAGACAATATTATCAACACCAGAGTCTGATAAAGATCAAAACTAAAAACACGACTAATGTTTATGAATAAAGTTCTTTACAACTTTTTAAAAAAATTTTAGGAGCTATAACAATCAGTGTTTAAGTATTTACAAATCATTAATTACTACGGATTGTGTGCTGTTACCCCTCCACTCAACAAATAAATCAGATTTCACAATTAACAATATGACCCGAACAAGTCACAAGTTAAAAATTAACTGGTCCAAAGCCCACAATATTTATGTTCTGAATTAATTATAACCAAACTTCATCTATACAATCCCATCTCTTCACTCCTACCTATTTTACCTTCACCTTTAACAATAACTATTTTCCTTCTGCTTCCTGGTGTCTGCAAGGTTTTTTACAGCTTATACCTGTATTATACAGACCAATTTGATGTGTTGATGAATGAAACATCATGGCCTTAAAGTGCAAATAATACTGTCAAGAATGGTTTGGTTGTTTTGTTTTTCTCAAGCCTGATTTCAAGAACTCCACGGTTTTGCTGACCTAATCGATTACACGTTAGTACTGCCAGCTTTACTCTATAGAAGGTCAGCCACCTAACACTTAAGACTTATACTCTTCATGGGTATTCAGAAAAGGACTCCAAGCAAAAAATTTAAACTACAAAATAAAGCCCTAACTTGAGAACAGTGTAACCCCTGATCTACCTGCTAGTAAACCCATGCAAGTAGAAAGAACCAGAGTCTGCAATGATTAAACAAATAATAATGAAATCTCCGAATTTATTTGAGGCATGTTCTTCACTTTTTTTTACTGTAATTTCCGAGTTCGAAAACTATGCAACAAAACCTTCACTCTGCTTTAAATAATTTCATTGTGGACAGTTTGAATAAATAAAAATTTGAAAGTGTTAGCATAAAAATTCTACCATCTCACGAACACTGTAGCTATTAACCTGATTTTTCGTGCAGCATAAATGGTGGCATGTACTGTCTGTGATGCCTAATGGAGCCATCACCCTCCCACAATGTAATCCTCCAAATTGTAGAGGATTAAGTTTTTATATAGAAAATTGTGTTTATTTGCATGTACAATAGAGAGAATGACGTTACACACACCTGTTCTACAGCATTTAACAGAATGTAGCATGATGATTGAAATGAAAAGCAGCTAGACAAATCCATCAAATATAAAAACCATTGCAATCCTGTTGCAAAGTCCTTTTGTTAAACTCCTTTTATTCTAAATCCTTTTAATTCTGTCCTATAACACTAAAACATTTATAAAAAGCTTAAAATCCTAATAAATCGCACAATTAAAGTAATGAAAATGGGCTTGGCCACCAAGTCACAACTCCTCTCCCCCTCAGAAAAATTCAAGACAGTTGCATGTCAGAAAATGTTAAGTAATATCCCCCAAAATACATGCCATTGCAAACTCGCTTAAAATGAGTTTAAGCTCATAAATCAGCCTTAAAGATTTCAAGATATCAATAGAAACCACTTCTGTCAGGATCCAAAAACAAACTCAGATGCAAATAAAACTCCAACTGATAATGAAATATCTCAACCCTACCCTTCTGATGCCATGGATGATGTCTCAAACATAAACATTTTACACAAAATAATGCTAATAGTAATGAATTTTAACTGAGAAAGTCTTTTGGAGAAAGATTCCACTGAACAAATTAATGCATTTTATCAGTTAAACCATTTCCAAGTCTTCCATTCCACTTTTTTATTTTACTCAAATAATTTTCTTTCACAAAATATATAATTCTGTTTGTCCAATTTTCCACATAGATTCTCTCAGTGTGAGCTTAAAATTGTAGTCATATATTACAGATCTAATTTTAACTAAAAATATGATTCTATTGCCAATGTACAGTCAATAAATTTTATTATGTGTAATTTTAGATTCTGTTTGACCTTTTCTCCACTAGAAATTTCTCTTTTCTTAAAAAAATTTTCTATTACATGCTACAAAATGTCTTACGTAAACAGAGGACTTATATGAGGAGTATTTTTTAGACAGAGAGAAGACAGCAAAGAAGTAGGAAAGGAGATGAGGAGGGAGAAATACGAAAATAGACATGCGTGTTGCAGGTGCCATCGACCAACCACAGGAAGGAGGAACGGGACAGAACTCTTAACTGCCTGAACGGTTTTACCTAAATATGATCACCAAAGACATCTTCGTCATTTTCATCAAATATCCAAAATAGGTGTATACATTTAAGCCTCCACAGTGACTTCAAAAAGTTTAAAATATTAAAAACAACATTTTTTCATTATTGCTAGCTTTATTACCTTTCTCCATCGATTACAATGTTCTGCATGTGAGTATGCCTTAACATTCAGCAGAATCATATTATTTCACTGTGATGATCGGGAAGGGCCCTTGTGCTCTTTCACAGATTAGACACACCACACTTTTAGAAGCACAAAATTACAAACCATCCATTTACAGGGGAGTAAACTGACCTTAAGAAAGGTTACATAACGTGCCCAAGTTGTTCTGGTACTAAATGCCACATGTGACCCTGAAAGACAGCACAGAATTCTTTCCTCTGCTCCCTTAGCTCACTAAAAGAAGGTACTATTATATAAAACTATGATCAATTTCTCTACTACAAACAAAATTATTGACAAAGGCTAATGTGTTTAATCCCTTAGTGCTTTAATTCTCTCATCTGCACAGTAGGGATAAGAAGCAATACCTCACATTGGGCTGTTGTGAGGATTAAAAAATAATAAAAGCAACAGAGTAAGCAGGTGCTGCAACATGTGAGAATTCAATAAACTTTAGACAATTATTTTGTTGCTAGAAACTCTAATACGGTGAATCCATTCATTTACCTTTCCGGTTAAAAAAAAAAATACTGTTCACATCCTTGACTTTCCTCTTGCTCTTTCTACCATGATGCCAGTCTCTCTCCACCTTGCACACCCACACTGGAATATGCCCAGCACACTCCTGCTCCAGGAATGCTGCATTTTCTGCTTTCTGCTAGGAAATACCCAGCTACGCCCTAGCTATCTCTGTAATTCATCTGTATACTTTCTTAGGTCATGTTAAAATATTTTCCAATCAGAAAGATCATTCTCCATCATGCTCTATCTCCACACCTGATTTCTTTTTCTTTGGAGAACTTAATAGAACCTCATATTATACACATTCTAGCCATTTATTTATCTGTCTCAACCCATTCAAACGATGACTCAAACTCCATGACACAAAAAGACTCATATGAGAACGTTCACAACCGCTTTATTTCTAACAGCTCAAAACTATACTCAACCCAAATTCCATCAAAAGAAAAATGAATAATTTAGTATATTCACACAATGGAAGACTACTCAACAATAAAAAGGAAACATACACTGCTACATACAACATCATCAAGAACAAGGAAAACCATTCCCTCTAATGTAAAGAAATTAGACAGTAGATGCCACTTGTGGAGATAAGGGTGAGTCGAAAAGGGCATGTGAGAACTTCCTGGGTAACAGAGATCTCTCTCTATATTAATATTTGTATTTATATTTATATTTATATTATATTTATATAAATATATATTATATATTATATTATATTATATATTATATTATATTTATATTTATATTTGTAGAAATATGGGTTACAGGATTACATGCATTTGTCAATACTCAAACTATAACATGTAAATCTCTGTACTTCTCTACTATAAACTATACCTGCACTAAAATTTTGAAGCAAGTAAGAAAGGTGTTTAGTGGCAAAAAGAAAGAAACTGTGTGCATGACACTGATAGTTGATTAGAATGGTAAGATTACAGGTGGGCTTTTCCACTCTTTTAGCTAAAATGTGACCAAGAGAAGAAGTTCTATCCTTCTCTTCCTACCTTTCTGGGAGTTTGATGTTTTTTAAATAAAATGTTGGAGGGGGGGAATATATATGCATTAGAATAAAAAGTAATCTGCTTCATTAAAACATTAATTAGTTCAATTTTAGAAGTGATTGCCAATGCTACAACATAAAGGTTTAACAAGTTTTACCTTGAGCTTTTAAGAGAAAGGTCGCCTGAAAAACAAAATAACCTCAGAAAAAGTACAGGGGATAACCGGTCTCCCTTTCATATTAATGGCTGACTTGCAAACATGGGCACGACCGTGCACAGTCCCACACCAAGTCAAAGAATGTCTGCAACTGCTCGTAAGCCTTGTCCATGAGTGTCTGAAATTCCTACATATTTACAGTCATCTTATACACACATTTTACATTCCACATCTCAAATAAAACACACATAGTTAAATACAGCATTTTTTACAAAACGCTTTACATTTTTTACAGAACTTTCACAAAATGGGAACACGGTCTACACATGATTCTGTACCTGATCATTCTCACTCAATGCATCAGGTACATCCCTGCAGGTCAACAAATACTTCCATACTAAGAGCATGGAATGACGCCCTAACAAACCGAGCAACCCAGCCAGGACCACAGGCATATGCTTATAAAGTGATAGTTCTGTTCCCACAAAGTCGATTTTCAAACATGAAACTGCTACGTCAAAGGACATGTGTTGGATGGCTGGACGAATTAAATTTCATAAATACTGTTTGCTCAATTACTCTCCAAAATGCTTTCAAAATTCACATTCCTCCCCAAACCTGTAAAAAATACATTCATTATCATCACTCACTAACATCATTCACATTCTTATCTGTGGGTGCTTACTTCCCATTCTATTCCTAAATTCTAAATGCTACAGCTTTATAAGTAGGATGTCTAACATCTTCAATGACTGAGTTTTTTAATTTGGGCTTACTACATACATGAATTGCATTATATCATAAAATTCTAACTGTATTCCATATGTTTACATACTTTCCTGTCATCAGTGCTACAAGGGAGTAATGATTTATATTCTCCTCCATTTCATTTCATGTAGCCACACCTCATCCAGCCTCCCCATAATTGAGCACTTTATGTAGCCCAATTCACATACAGTATAGCTGCCCATGAAGAAATCTGGAGAAGCCAAATATCATAAAATGAGAAGCATTAAAAGCAGAATTCATCTCAAACCATACACATGGCACTCTCATAGCTTATATTTTTATGGGAACTCTATATATAGTGGGAAAAGAAAGTATATTCAGTTTAGAACAATGATGCCAAAGTAAAGAAGTATAGTTCATGATGAAAAAGTCTATTATCTGGCTATTATGAAATAGAAGGAAAACTGTGTTACCCAAAATCTTAAAATGCCTAGGAATTGTTGATATTTATGCAAATATGTAAATAGACATGTGTGCACTTAAGGAGTCAATATTTAATTAGCATGACACATTACGCCTTAATTTAGAATGCCCAAAAACCAACTAACATGATTTCTAGTCACAAATTAGAAAGAGTATGAAATTTGAAGTCCGACACACATGGGCTTTAAAACTTGTTTTTGCAACTATTTGTTTTATAACCTTAATTCTGAACTTTAATTGCCCCATCTATAAACTGGAGATTCTGCCTAGCATGCACATTGTAAATGATTAGTAAATGGTAGCTATTACGACAACTTAAAATAAAATGAAGGCATTCTGGAGGAGAACTGATGTTAAAAAATTCGTGAAATCACACCAATCTTTAATCATAAACTAAACACAGGCAATTATTAAGTAACAACCATGAGCCCCAGTTAATGCTACAAACTATCTGAAAGGATACACCAGATAAACAAAAAGCAGTACTGAAGTCATCAGTCCTCAGCAGGAATCTCTGGACGACTCAGAAAGCCAGTACACGTGAAATAAGAAGAAGAAAGTGAATGGCATGCATTAAGTTCCTTTTGAAGCATCCAAATAGTTTATACAGATCATCTTTGCTTGGTTGACCAGAAAGGTTTCATAGAGAATGCCAAATTGGAATTAGGGTTTCCAAAAATAAGAATATCTGGGTAAGGAGTGGAAAAAATAAAACAAAAGGCAAGAAAAGACAAATGAAGTACTGTAACGCTGAAGTCCACACAAAGTATGTCTAGTCCAACTGGAGAAGGGCATATGCAATTAATGGAAAATAAAGGTGATAAGGTAGGACAGCCTTTGGCTCATTATTTATTTCTCTCTCACCTGTCTCTTAATACTTCCTCACCCATCTTGCCTGAGCCTCACTGGGCTCCTTCTTGCCATTGTCCAAAACACAACATATCCTCCCTCCTCAAGGCCTTTGCACTCTGCCTGTAAAGTAGAGGATGACTAATTTTTGTCGTAAGTTCCTGGAGGATGATTTGACATTTAAGACTATCCACATGGCCCTGGCTGGTGTGGCTCAGTTGGTTGGAGCATCATCCCATGAAACAAAAGGTCATGGGTCCAATTCCAGTCAAGGCACATGTGTGGGTTCCAGGTTAGGTCCCCAGTCGGAGTGTGTACGAGAGGCAACCAACTGATGTTTCTCTCACCTCAATGTTTCTTTTCCTCTCTCTTCCCTTCATTTCCCCAATCTCTAAAATTAATAATTATATCCTCAGGTGAGGATTAAAAATTATTAAAAGAAACTATATGCATAGGTGATTTATTAAAAAATAAAAGAGAAGCCTCGGTTATTAAATGAAAACACATTTAGGGTTATCCCATCCTCTGATGAACTAATGATTTTATCTTTATGAAATGTCCTTCTTTATCTCTGGTAATACTTGCTCTAAAGTCTTTACCCAATATTAATACAGCCACTCTAGCTCTCTTATTATTAGCATTTGCATGGAATAGATTTACCATCTTATTATTTTAAATATATTGGCATCTTTATCCTAACATATATTTTAATAGACAGCACATAATTTGGTTTGGTCTTCTGGTGGATTAATATTCCATTTTATCTCTTTCATTGGCTGATGAACTACACTTATCTGGTTTAAATTTGTTTTTTGTTTTTATTGCTAGCTCTGGAGTTGCAGTATGAGTCAAAGTTACTACACTCTATTTTCAAGTGACATAGTTACTTCACATATAATGTTAAGATTCTTATGACAGTGTATTTGTCCTTTAAATGACTGGTTGTCTTTACGTGCTGCTTAGTTTTTAGTTATCATTTAAGATTAAGATAAAAAAACAGGTAGCTGGTCTGAGTTGCTTTTCCTTTTGCAAAGGTTAGTCTGTTTTCTCACTAGATTATTCATCTGGTCTTGAATTTCAGACAGAGAGTTCTATGTGGAGCATGGTGAAGGCAATGACCGAAGAGAACAGAAAGAATTTAAAATATGATATTCAAAGAGATAAATGACAGAGGTTTTCCAGAACTGTATGTATAAAAGCAAAAAGCCTGTGATCCAGGAATTTTGATGAGCCTCTGGTAAAACAAAAAATCCACATCTAAAAAGTCAGAACACATATACACAATTGTTAATATCTTAACTAATGAAAAAAGAAATTACAATTAAGGAATAATGTGTAAAAATTTACACATGTATACGTATATAATTAATTTTTATAAAAATGCGATCTTAAAAACTTTTTAAAGAGTAGGATAAAAGAAATGTGGGAATAAGAAAAAGACAATAAGAGGAAATGTGAAACAAATTCAGTATAAGACAGGCTAAATTGAAGAAAAACTCTGAGAAATATAGCTTAAAGTCCAAAAAAGAAAAAAAAAGATTTGTTACATGGTGGTACAATTATCTTAAAGGACCAACATTTAAACCATTTCCATGTATGCCTAACAAAATATCTAGATATCCTATAATTAGCTTAGAAGAGTATCTCAAAAAATGTAACACTGGACCTGGCCGGATAGCTTAGTTGGTTACAGCACCATCTCGACATGCCAAGAATGCGGGTTCAATCCCTGATCAGGACATCTACAAGATGCAACCAATGAATGCATAAATAAGTGGAACAATAAACTGATGTTTTGCTCTCTCTCTTAAAAAAATAATTTTTTTTAAAACCAACAAAGCTGCTAATACACATCCATCACAGTCATGTAGCATCATGTGATACTCTCAGGGGCTGCAACTTAGGAAACTCTAGGCCAAAGAATTTAGGAGGAAGTATTTTCTAAATGAATTATCAAAAATTACTATTAGCCCTGGCTCATGTGGCTCAGAGGATTGGATGCTGGTATGCAGACCGAAAAATTGCCAGTTTGATTCCCTGTCAGGGCATGTGCCTGGGTTATGGGTCAGGTCCCCAGCTGGTGGCGTGTAAGAGGCAACTAACTGATCAATGTTTCTCTTGCACATCGATGTTTCTCTCCCTCTCTTTCTCCCTTCCTTCCCCTCTCTCTAAAAATAAATAAATAAAATCTTTTTAAAAAATTAAGTGAGTCTTGACAGGTGGGGACTTGTTTAAAAAAAAAAGTTAGTATTAAAAGGTCTACTTTCAGCACCAATAACTCTGTGCATGAGTAACTACCTAAAGTGCTGAAATGACGAATGTCACATATGTAAAATACATGAATATATTTCCAAAAATACTATAATACACCATGTTCCAGTAACCATGTCAGAGCCTATATATTAAATAAACACCAAGAATGCCTTTTAAAGAGAATTCCTCCATCCTTGCATGATTTAGAAATACTCTGAGTGGCAGAACAATGTGATAGAATCAAGGCAGCACTAAAACAAATTGAAAAAACTAATACTGTATTAACCAAAAAGTGCACTGCAAAAAAAATATATTTAGATGTATGTTCAATATACACTTGGGAAAAAACTGCTTCGGACACAACATGCACATACTCCACAGTGTGTCCGCCCACACGACCATATGCTACTTGCAGGACATATGGAACACACACGCATGAACCACTCCGTGCTAGCCGACAGAATGCCACTGCCTCGTCAAATGCTAGGGTTGGTCTTTCTACATGATAGGTAATTATATCCTCTTAGAAAAAAATGTAAAACCTCTTATGCCACCCAGGGATCGACTAGTAAACTTTGGGGATTGTCCAGTTCCTTTAAAGATTTACAGACAACAGGGAAATAAATCCTGCTGAACAACACAATGTTCTTGCTACTGAGTAAACACCCATTTCCCCAAGCGTAACGATTATCTGAGAAATAAGAAGCAAAACAGTTTCAAAGTTAATGTAAGAGCTTCCACTACTTTGTGGCAACATATTTTTGAGGAAATAATCCTCTCATTTGAAAATAAAATTAATTAATTGGACTTCATTTAAACGGAGATGAAAATATAAGCCATCGACACACACACACACAAAGATCTGCAAATCATACATCCAACAAAGGCCTTTAATTCAGAGCATGTAAAGAATTCTGTAAATTCAACATTAATGGCAAAAGACACGAACAGACATGTCACCAAAGAAAATAAAGGGACTTCAAATAAGCACATGAAAGATGCTCAGTATCATTAGTATTAGCGATTATGAATGTAGTGGCACCATAGAAAACCATGAGATAAAAATACCATAAAAAAATGAGAGGTATTAACTAAGAAAGAAACTAGGAAAAAGGAAAAGAACATTTTTAAAGAGCTTCAGAATACAAGGGGATTTTGCAGATGACAAACAAGGACTTCCAGAGGCCCCAGCCAAAAAGTTTCAGGAGTCAGATGAGTAGTGGAGCGAGCAGGGGAATTAACAGATCTGAAAAGCTTGACAAGTGAATGCTACAGGGAAGAGAGTGTAAGGATGAGAGATGACCTTTGGGCTTCTCAAGGTGATTGAAGTAAACAAGGAAAAAGGACATGAGGAATTTAGTCCCCATGTCCTCAAGACAGTGATGGCAGCACTTTGAGTATAATGTGAGAGGGAAAGAGGGAGATGTTGATAGGGAAAGACATCAAGAATTTTTTTGTAGCCACTTCTTCCCTCCTGCCATTGGTGAACAATGGGGCTCCCTCTTGGGAACCCCATGGCAACCATGAGACCACCATCCATTTTAGCCACTATATCAGTAAAAATTCCAAAAAAAATTTACAGTTTACTTCACTTATCCTCACTACAGTGCTGTGAGGTAGGTTGGAGAAGGATATTATTCACCTTTGAAAAACTGTAATGCCATGGTATGCAGGTTATATGATTAACTTGAGATGACACTACAGTGGCCTTCTCAGTAATATGAATAAAAACACCAACCACACTTTAGCTCTATGTATGCAGTCAGTGTTCTGGTTACAGAAATACATGCACCAGACACATATGCACAGTACTATAAAATGCAGAACTGAGCCCTGGCTAGTGTAGCTCAGTGGACTGAGTGCAGGCTGCGAACCAAAGGGTTGCTGATTCGATTCCCAGTCAAGACACGTGCCTGGGTTGCAGGCCAGGTCCCCAGTAGGGGGCATGCAAGAGGCAACCACACATTGATGTTTCTCTCCGTCCCTTTCTCCTTCCCTTCCCCTCTCTCTAAAAATAAATAAATAAAATCTTTCTTAAAAAATGCAAAACTGAAATTTAAAACATGAGCAAATTAAAGAGTACATCTTTATTTACAAAAATATCTCATATAGAGAGAAATATCCTTCCCTTTGATATCTCCCATAAACTTCTTTTTTTGGTTCCCAAGGTTTATTGAAGAATCATACAAAATGTGCCAGATAAGTGAATTTTAATCCTCATCTTCCTCCTCTTCTTCACAGTCAGGGGTGTCCAAGCTTCTGGTGTCCCTGGGCCATGCTGGAAGAAGAGTTGTCTCAGGACACACATTAAATACATCGTGAAATGTGATCACAAAAAAATCTCATAATGTTTTAAGTAAATTTATGATTTTTGTGTTGGACCACATTCATAGCCCTCCTGAGCCGCATGCAACCTGTGGGCCACAAATTGGACAACTACCTGATCCTAGTTAATCTGGAAGTAATGCAATTGGTTAACCCTCTTTGCTGTTAGCAACTACAAGCAACCAATCATGTAGTTTATTTTTCTTCAAGTATTTTTTGGTGAGATATTTCAAATGCCTTTCGGAAAAAGATACCCTAGAAGTTACATTTATCTTAAACTTGATCTTTCAAGGTTATAGCTCATGCACCAAGATTCCCAGCTCTTCCATTCACTTTGATGCTCTCCTGAAGAAACTGCTCAAAATTGGCAGCATCCATGACTCCATCTCCCACAGGGTGGGTGCAGTCAAGGGTAAACTTCAAAACGTCCTTTTTATTTTACTTTATTTTATTTTATTGCCTCCCTTCGCCATAATCTCTTTCACAGGCACCATGTCAGCAGCAGAAGCAGAAAAACTTCACTATAAACCTATAAATTTTCATTTCTGATGTCCATTTCTGATCCAGGAAAGACTATCATGTTCAGTTTCTCTTGCTTGCATCTTTTTCTTCTCCACATAGGCCACTGAGTCCAAAGAGGTGGACCATTAATGACCCTTGGTGCATTTCTCTTGGATGGTGGGGGCCTCTTCTTTATATTTTAGTAATATAATGAATACCTATGAGCTCATCACTGAAGATGAGAAATAAAAATTACCAACACCTCCCATTTACTATCCTTACACAGACTCACACATCATAAACCCTGTAACTTACCTATCACCAGGTAGCCACTCTCTGAAATTTTGTACTTCTCACTCCTTTGAAGACACATACACTCAGAGTTGTAGTTTTATTTTTCACATTTTAAAATAAGAGTTTTTATTAAATCATGAATCTGGTTGTTGCTATTAACTATAAAGCTATGTAAATTTACAGGGCTGCAAATTAAATTCTCTCCATATTACACTATAAGCAAAAATAATGAAAATTCCAATAGATTCCCAAAGTAAACCCGTATATATATAAAACCTGCAGGACAAAGTAACAGCAACAAGGAGAAATTTTCAATGGAAACTAGGTTAAAAATAAGTGCCAAGAAGATACTTCAAATGATAACAACTGAGGCCCAATCCTCTTGTCTTTAAGACTAAAAGAATTACAAGCAGAGAAAAAAGAAAGATTCCATTCTCTGAAAGGCAAGAATCATAGTAGTCCCTTGATGATAGTAAGAGGGGAAGGAAAGTTTGAGCCTCCTTTACCTATTCATGAGATCAAAAGAAATAAAAGATTCCCTTGGTGTTTTTATCATGTTCTTTTGCTACTACATCTAGCACCAGAGAGAAAACAGCACAATTAAAGCTACAATACCTCTTCAAATTCCTCTATAATGCTTGCACCTTTTAAAGGATCTGTGACTTGACTTCTCCAAAGATACATTAAATTTTAGCTACCCAACAAAATCCAATCCCAATTTATTTATTTTCTTTATTTACAAAAATCCATACAGAACTTTTACCATGTATCAGGTGTTGTTCTAAGCAGCCTTACAGAAAATTATCTACACCTTAGAATTAAAGCAAAATGCTGAACTTCTGTATCCAGCCACAATGGATTAACAGGGATTAGATTTATCCTCCTGCTGGAAAACTTAAACAGATAAAAAGTATGAAAACGGTTTCTAGATGGTGAATAACAGCACAAGACAGTGATCCTCAAGACAAGGGAAACTACTGATATGAGCTCTATGAATGCCCCAACATCCTATTCATTTATTTAAGTAATGTCAGTGGCTGGTTTTGCACTATGATGGCAGAGGTGAATACTCATGACAAATGCTACATGGCCCACAGGCCTACAGTATTTTCTACCTGGTCCTTTCAAACATGTTTGTATACTCCTGCCTTAGACTAAAGGCTGTTCCAAGCGTATTAAACAAAAAGTCAATTCATGTAAATGTATCCCAGAACAAAGCCCAAAAATATTTAAAGGAATATAAAACAGCCCCCAAGCAACATTAAATTCACAATGTGTGGCATTCAAACAAATATTTCAAAGCATGTAAGTAAGCAATGTGATTTGACTCATATTAAGGAAATAAATCAATGAACAGAACAGACTGACATTTAAACTACTATGAAAAGCATACTCCATTCATACAAGAAGGTAGAGGAGAGTGCAAACTTGTCAAAAAGACACTGGAGATCTCTCCATACACACACATGCACCCATGTGCACGCACACATACACACACACCTCTTCTAAAAATGGAAAATACAGTGTCTGAGATGAAAAATTCACTGGGTAGGTAAACAATATATTAGATACTGCAGAAGAAATCATTAGGAAACAAGAAGAGGCACCAACAGAAACTACAGCTATGGTACATTTTCACAAAGGAATACTACTCAGCCATAAAAAAGAAAAAACTTTACCCTTTGCAACAGCATGGATGGACCTGGAAAACATTATGCTAAGTGAAATAAGCCAGTCAGAGAAAGACAATTACCATATGCTTTCACTCATATGTGGAATCTAATGAACAAATTGAACTAACAAGCAAAATAGAGAAGACTCATAGACAGAGAGCAGTGTGACAGCTCTAGGGAGGTTGGGCGGAGGTCAAGGGAGAGAGCAAAAAACAAAACAGAGAAAGAATTTATGGACAGAGACAGCAGTGTGGTGACTGCATGGGGCAAGGAGATGGGTGCAGGTGGAAGAGGGTATGGGGGGATAAATGGCAACGGAAAAATACAATTAAAAATAATGTAAAATTTAAAATTTTTACTTAAACTTAAACTTTTTTACTTAAAACTTTTACTTGAACTTTACTTAAACTTAAAAATTTTTACTTAAAATCAAGAAGTAAATGCAGCTGTCATATTTAATAAAAGCTTGCTATTCAATAAAAAAAAGAGAGGAAGAAAAAAATGAACAAGTAAATCTACAACTTTATTAAACAATGTCACCCCAATAAATTCGCTAAAGCCCTGGCTGGATAGCTCAGTTGGTTAGAATGTCCTCCCAATATGCCAGACTTGTGGGTTGGATCCCTGGTCAGGACCCACGTAAGAATCAACCAATGAGTGCATGAGTAAGTGAAACAACAAATCCATGTCTCTCTATTTCACTCCCTCTCTTGCTCACACTTCCTCTCTCTCTCTCAAATCAATACATAAAAACATTTTAAATAGAGAATCAAAGAGAAAAAAAATAATTTGATAAAAAATTTTCAAAAATAAACAGAACATTAGTGAGTTGTGAAACAGCATCCAGTGTGCTAAAATACATGTAAAGAAGGGAAAGAAAAAAATATTTGACTATGCACTGTGAAAAATCACTGTCAAGAGAATAAGACAAGCCAAGACTGGGGAAAATATTTCTAAATTATGTATATAATATATGTATCTATGCATATATGATAAAGGACTGTTATCTAAAATATATAAAGAACACTTAAATCTCAACAGTAAGAAAAGAAACAAAACAACCTGAAGATCCTGACAAATATCTCAACTAAGATAAACATATCACAAGTAAGTGTATGAAAAGACACTCCATATATCATGAAAAAATTTAAACAATGAGATAACCATGACACAGCTGGTACAGTGATTTTCAACTTTTTTCATATCATGACACACAAAAGCTAATTACTAAAATTCTGCAGCACACCAAAAAATATATTACATTTTTGCCAACCTGACAAAAAAATAGTCATAATTTTGGTTTTTCGCACTGGATGGCTATTGTTGTATTGGCTATTGTCTTTTTTTAAATCTGATAATCTAAAGGAAAAGTGGTCAGTGCTGCTGACTTAATAGTCAGGTATTAAATGTTTTTAAAATTTTTGAAAATCGCTGAGCACCAGCTGAAAATCACTGAGCTAGCAGAATGGCTGAAATCTAGAGTACTGACAACATCAAGTATGCTGGTGAGAATGTGGAGAAATAGCAACTCTCATTGTAGGCAATATATGGGAACTATGTAATTCCTACTCAATTTTTCTATGAACCTAAAATTGCTCTTTAAAAAAAGTCTATTTTAAATATGTGTGCATTCTATTATTTAAAGTATGTCAATAACTAACAACCAAAATTTTTCATAAATCCACTACTTTTGAAAATCCACAGCTGCCCTTGCTAGTGTGGCTCAGGGGCTTGGAGCATCATCCTGGACACCAAAAGAATGAAGGTTCAACTCCCAGTCAGTGCACATATCCAGGTTATGGGTTTAATCCCTAGTCAGGGCAGGTACAAGAGGCTACCAATCAATGTTTCTCTCTCTCTCCCCGCCCCCCGTCTCTCTCTGTCTCTCTCCCTTCCTCTTTCTCTAAAAACAATACACATATTTAAAAATAAAAAAAGAAAATCTGCAGCAGCTATACTATTTTATATACCCACCAGCAAACCACATGGGTTCCAATTTTTATACATCCTCCCCAACACTTGTTATTTTGTTTTTCTAATAATAGCTATCCTAATGCATATAAAGTAGTATCTCATCATTATTTTCATTTGCATTTCTCTAATAATGTTGAGCCTCTTTTCATGTATTTATGGGTCATTTGTACTACCTTCTTCAGAGAAATGTCTGTTCCAGTCCTTTCACCATTTTTAAATCAGGTCGTATTTTTTGTTGTTGAATGTTGTGAGACTTTTATACAATATGTGAAATGGTATAATATCACTTGAAGGTAAGCTGTAAATCCTAAAGAACCACTAAAAACAAAACAAACATACATAGTAAACAGATACAATAAAGGAGATTAAGCAAAATCATAAAAATAGTCCAAAAGAAGGCAGAAAAAAATTGGGAAAGGCAACAATGAACACTTAGGAAAAACAGAAAAAGATAAAATGGTATATTTAAATCAATTCCCACTAACACACATTAAATGTAAATGGTCTAAAGATACAAGTAAAAGACAATGAAATACTGTACTAAAAAAAAAGACTCAGTTGTATGTTACCTACAAGAAATGCATTTTACACAATAAGAAAATCAAAGGTTCAAAGTAAAAACATCACAAAAGATATATCACACCAACATTAGAAAAAAGAAAGCAAGAGCATCTATACACACTCATATATAATACAAAAAGTAAGTTACAATATATACACACTCATATATATACACTCATATATAATACAAAAAGTAAGTAAGTAAGAGCAAGCAATATCATTCCGGGGATTTCATTAACAACAAATGAATCAATTCATAAAGAAGACTTTACCATCCTAAGTGTTTTTGTTCCCAATAACGGAATGGCAAAACATGTAAGGCAGAAACTGATAAAATTACAAAAACACACAAACAATTATTGGAAGATTATATGGAAGATTTGAATAACTCTCTCTGTATAACTAGTAGAATAAGCAGAAAGACAACCCATGTCGATACAAAAGAATGGAACCAGATAGACAATATAACAAATCTCAAAACACTTAACAGGACTGAACTCATGTAAACTATGTCTTCTGATGACAGTAGGATTAAATTAGAAATTAATAAAGAAATGATAATCAGGAAAGTATCTAAAAAAAATTTTTAACAACATCCTTTTAAAACAACCCATGGGTCTAGGACAAAAATCACAAGGTAACCTAAAAAAATGTATTTAAGTTAATGAAAAAAAAAACCAGAAGCAAAAAATCACAAATAATACAAGAAAAAATCTGTAACATGGAAATTAAAGATAAATTAAAATGTGAAAACTGCTGAAAATTAAAAGTGCTTGCTACTGAAAAGCCTGAATGTACTCTCTGTGGGGAGATGCTGACGCCAGGGAGGGCCTGACTGTGCAGGGAAGAAGGTGTAATGGAAATCTCTGCATCTCTTGCTCAGTTTTGCTGTAAACCTAGAGCTGCTCATATCTAACATTTTAGGGAATTGACCAGCTGTTTTCCGGTAGCTGTTCTAATTTACATTGTCTTAGGTCGTGTAGGATAGTTCCAGTGAGTCTACATCCTCACCAATATTCGTCGTTATTATCTTCCATGTGCATACAGCCATTCCAGTGGGTGTGAAGTGGGGGGGGGGACCTTCTACAGTGAGAGAAAACGCTTTTTATTTTGATTGTGGTTGCAGTTACATAACTGTATCTGTGTGGCAAAATTCATTAAATGATGTGCTTAATGAGATTCACTGTATGTAAAATTATTTCTCAATAAAGCTGAATGTTTTTAAAAGACTTACTTACAATGACTATGACTCAAAAAAAAATGAGTTTTCACTTTCACACCTAGGAATGCATTATGATAAATGAACACAGATTTCCAAGACCACAACTTGTCCAATACAGTAAGACACCCACATTCTTTTTTTACAGTTCTACAGCAAAAGGCATTTATTTAAACTGTCCTGATAACAATCAGCATCTCCATTACAAGTCTGTTTATTTGGGTCACAATCATTAAGCTCACATTTGGTAATTTAGTTGCTTCATGTTACACCTTTGTTTTTATCTGATTCGAGATATCTGACACTAACCCTTTTGAAGTAGTTTTAATAGTTTATACAGAGTCCTGTAAAAGGGAAGCAGCATTTCTTTTAAAGGGCCGATTCAATTTAGGGGAAAAGTAACTTGAATAGACTGCAGCTGTCTCTGTGACATACCTTATCCTGACAGCTTAAAATTTTAAATGCAGTTATGTAACATAATGGCTTTCCTATATACTGGTCCCCACACAGACTGTGTTTAGTGCTCTTCACCTTCAGACTAAACAACCAAGGACTCCATGTACAATGAAAACACTAGGGCGACCAGAGAAATTTTAGACCTTCAACAAAATAGAAGAAAAGATGGAGAAATAGAGCTACTTTTTGCACATTTCAATGTGAGCATAACTATTTGGTTTCTGTGGAGACATAGCCTAGATTTGGTAAAAGTGTTTCCCTATAAGATGGGAATAATCAAATACTGGGAGACAGTGAAGCCAAGTGATCAAGAGGCAAGCTTTCAAGTTCGTCTCCACCACTTATCAACTATGTGTCTCTATGCCAGTCACCTAAACTCTTTGAACTCTAAGTTTCCTCATCTGTAAAACAGAATGGTACTCACTTTACAGAATAGTGGGAAAGTGGTGATAATGTATATACTCAACCTAGCATTTATGTGAAAAATATCAAGCATTATTATTTACTTGATTTATAAATTTACTTCCTCTCTTTTCTGTTCAATGTACTTACTTCCTTCTCACTATAGGCCTCATGGAAAAAGTCCTTAATTACAGGGTTTAAATAGGTATAAACTGAGAACAATCGTAGATCAATTTCTCAAATTCAACACCATGATGTCACAAAAACTTAAAAACTAAACAAGCAGCACCTCTAAAACATTCTCCCCTACAAACACTATTTCTCTGACCAAAAATATTAAAGAAATTTAAGATGAACAGAGCAGAGCATTTGAGATCATGCTCCTTGGCATATGTTGCTATTTTGGCTCTTATAAACTCATAAAAATTCTCCACATGTTTGGATATTTCTGTTTTTTTTAACTGGCAACTCTTTTTGTTTTTTAAGATTTTATTTATTCTTATTTTAGAGAGAGGGGAAGGGAAGGAGAAAGAGAGGGAGAGAAACATCAATGTGTGGTTGCTTCTCACGTGCCCCCTACTGGGAACCTGGCCTGCAACCCAGGCATGTGCCTGACTGGGAATTGAACTAGTGACCTTTTGGTTCACAGCCCACACTCAATCCACTGAGCTACACCAGCCAGGGATGGACATTTCTTATAATACATTGACTTACAGGCTTGGTGATTCATGCTGGTCAATGACCAGTGGAAATGAGTCCTCATTAGCCCATGTCTCGCCTTCAGAATTACCAGCCTTCTTGGAAAGGTTCCCTAAGGCATCTCTTCAGAATGCCTGGAGTTCTGTGGCCATATCCAGTCTAATCAACATCATACAAACTAAGACACAGGTGTAGGGAGATGACATGACTCCCTCCCACACCACGCAACTAGCAAGTGGCAAAGTCCTATGCAGAATTCAGGCCTGAGTGCACACCTCTCTCCATCTGACTTGCTCTCCTCTCTTTACAGGCAGACCTGGGAGCTGGAGGTCTGTGCTGGCTGCCGAGTTACATGATGAGAACAGAAGTTCTGAGAAGACTATTCCACAACAGGTCTCCAAGAATAAAAATATTTAGAATAACAAACAGCTCCCATTGCACAGCTGGTCTGCTTGAAGAGTTAATGGTTTATAGTTAAAGAATGTGCAAACACCACAATCAAACAGCAGGAGTTCCCAAGATAGCTGAGAAATAGGAACCCATCCCAAAGGATGAAGACAGTAAAAGGTTAAAACTGCCCCATTGGCCAACTTCAGAGAAAAAGTAAACCAAGACATCCTGTTAAAGGGGAATTCACAGAGAAGGCAGAGCCCTGGGACGAAGAAGAAAAAAAAATTATAAGACATAATAGACAGAGGCTAAGTACTTGTTTCAACTTAAGTTAACCAAGTTAGGAAGGTGTATATCTTCACAACAACCCTGACAATAAAAATCTGACACTGAAAAAAGATGAACAGAATGTATGCTCTCCCATTATAATTCATGTAAGTCACAAGCTTACACAAATTTTGTAAAAACCTAAATTATCCGAAGTAGTAAAGGCCCCAATGATAAAGTCTAAGTGTTATGAAAAATACACACAAGGCAAGCTGAGAATTAATTGGAGCAGAAAACATTACGAAAGTCTAAATCTCATAGTTTGGCCATTTAAAATGTCAATAGCCTGTTCCCTTTTTGCAAAATAGTGGTGATGACTGTAAGCAAATGTCAGTCAGCCTACTTTTGGAATGTTGTTAGTGTTTTGGCTAAACAGACTGTATATGTGTGTGTGTGTGTTTATAGGATTTACTTTGTTAAACATAGTCATTAAAATTTTACAGGAAAAAAATTTGCAGCAAACTTTGTGAAGAAGTTCATTGAAACTTCTGATTTCATACAACTGAACAATTCAAACAACTCCTACCGGAACATGATAAAAACCACATTTAAGTTGCTTGAAAAGGATGAAACAGGTAATTGCACCTTGAGAAAAATAATGAAAACTTGACACTATTTGAAAATTTACAAAATACAAGCAAATGAGAAAAAGCTTAACAGCTCTAAAACTGTTCTGTGTGTTTTTGTTTCTAGAAAAATAACTTCATACATTCATATCATTAAAAACCAGCAAAAATTAGTATTTGGGACTGCATGGCTAGACTATTCACAGAATCACAATCTTCAGAAAATACTTGGCATTTATACTCCAATGGGAAAAACTGAATCTTAAGTCTTTTTAAAACACTTAATATTTTGAGACGTAAAGTTGCAAATTCCTTGCATAACACAACAAAAAATAATAGTACCTTTCTAGTGGTAAGTCACAAAGAAATAATCAAGAAGAAATAAGTCAAGTTGGCTACCCAGTGGTATGGATGAGTACCAGGAATTTGGCTCATAGACACCTGAGCATACTGTATCTCCAAAGAATCCATCTACTCTCAGAATATAGGCCCTGCCTTAAAAGAATTTATTCTAAAATATTCTTCTATGAAAAAATTTCAGGTACTCTGCAGATTGCACCCCTAAAGATAACAAATATGATTAAATCTGCATTTCTCAAAAACCTACTTCAGGTTCAAGGCCAAAATGATCATCCTTCTCCATGAGCACTGTCTAATACAATTCCTAATAGGGTTATAAGCTCTGTTAGAATCAAAAACAGTGTTATCCATTTGGTCACTGACCAACACTGATTTAAAAAGTACTTGACACAAAAGTATAGTTCTCATTTCCTTTTGCAAAATATTAAATAAATTCACTTTGGGGCAACACTCAAATTCCACATATTCTGCAATGCACTGCACAGAATGTGCTACTCCTGTGACTCCAAAGAAACACATTATAGTAGGAGAAGGACCACAATATAACAAAGAAAAAAACCTACAAAAACTAGAAATTGGCAAAACAAACAATCAAGAAACATAATAGAGCCCTAGCCGGTGTGGCTCAGTGGACTGAGAGTCAGCCTGAGAACCAAAGGGTCGCCAGTTCAATTCCCAGTCAGGGCACAAAGCCTGGGTTGCAGGCCAGGTCCCCAGGTCAGGGGTGTGTGACAGGCAACCAGACAGATGTACCTCTTGCACATCAATGTTTCCTACCCTCTTTCTGTCTCCCCATCCCCTCTCTCTAAAAATAAATAATATCTTTAAAAAAAGAAATATAATAGAAAAAGAAAACAAATAACAAAAAGACAAAAACTTTAATTCAACTATTAAGAGCCACTGTGACAACGAAGAAGCAGGGAAGCACAAACCACTGATCTGAATAAATATCTATTAAATACAATGATGACTTTATGTGGGAAAAGAAGACCCACAAATCTTTAGTTTTTCACTTTTAGTTAGGGAACAGATTTTTCCCAGAAATACCTACAAAAAGGGAACTTGCTTTTCTTTTAGGTAATAATTTTCAAAACATTATACCATATAGCAACACTCAACAAATATTCATTACCACTGTATATCAACCAAATATTCTGTGAAACAATAAAGATATGAAAACAGCCTACAAATCTAGCAGTAAGAGGAAAATGAGCAACTAAAATATTTTTTTTAAAAAAATACAGGACCTCCAGCCAAGATGGAAGCATAGGTAGACACACTATGCCTCCTCGCACAACCAAAATTAAGGACAACAAAAATTTAGAAACAAAAAAACAACCAGAACTGACAGAAAATTGAACTGCAAGGAAGTCCGA
>PVKM010001127.1:0-84462 GCA_004027735.1 Carollia perspicillata
AACAATAAAGGTCCAAAAGAAGAACGTGAGGTGTGAGAATTCAGAGAGGAGAAAGAGATCATATCCCAGCCACTAGCCCATGCCTAGCTTGCAGCAAGGATTCAATAATTTACTTATGAAATGAGTAAATTAACCAATGAAAATATCCAATTGGGGGAAAATGATATGGAAAAGGCTTATACTGGATAAAATCTAAATCACTAGTCAAATGCAAAGGGAAATAGACATAGATAAGGATGTAGATAATAATATAATTATTGCTGTTCATGTAATGGCTCTGTAGTGAAACTGTTCTCTCAGGTGTTATCTGGCAGCTGCTAGTTCCCAAATCTCAAATCAGTCTCTGTCCAGCCTGGCCTGTCCACTGCCCTCCTTCCCAGGACTCTCTCCCCTTCTGACTTCCTTGTGCTGCATTTTCCCTGGGTTGCCTGTCATTACTGACACTCCCTTTCTCAGTTCCTCTTCTTCCACACTGTCTTTGAACAGCTATACTCTACAAGGTGGAACACTTTATAGCTTTGTTTCTACACTGTGCTTCCTCTCGAGCACATAATCCACTCCCCGAATATGAACTCCCCACCAGCATGCTGTCGCTTACTGTGACCACATCTGTAGGCTTTACCTTTCTCCAGAGCTTCTGAGACAACAAACTGCCCTCTTCATAGGATTCGCCAGCTGCTCTCTCAGCCTGAAGGCCCTCCCCACCCAAACCATGAAAATCCCATTAAACTACCACCCTTCAAGGCCTTGTTGAGATGCCCCCTCCTTCCTTCAGCCTTCCTTAGTTCCCCAGGAAGAATTAATCAGTTATGCCTTGAATCTTCCAGTGCACGTATCAATCTCTTATTTAATTCCATTTTATTTTATAATTAACTGTTGTCATAGCTATATTCCTAACTAAATCATAACTTCCCTGAGGTCAAGTGGTATCTTCCACTTTACATAAGCAGCATTTGGCTTTCAATTCAACATATAAACAATAGATGCTTGATAAAATATCATGAAAGACATATGTCAGTCTGTCTACAATTAAATGCGATGATCGCAGGTCCCATCCAGTCTTGTATCTAATAACATAAGTCCGGATTCCCAAACACCCCCTTCCTTGAAAACCTGGATCTGTCACTTAACCAATTTACTTAGATCAGTAAACTCTCTGACCCTATGTCTCTACAGATATAAATGAGTGCGAGACCACAAATGAGTGTCGGGAAGATGAAATGTGTTGGAATTATCACGGTGGCTTCCGTTGTTACCCACGAAATCCTTGTCAAGAACCCTATGTTCTAGCATCAGAGAAGTAAGAAAATGAAAACTTCAGAAAGTGAGAAATTCCTGGTCTTACCAAGTCAAGTTGTTGAGTATTTTTGTTTGCCTTTCCAGCCGATGCATTTGCCCAGTGTCCAATGCGTTGTGCCGAGAACTTCCCCAGGCCATAATCTACAAATACATGAGCATCCGATCTGATAGGTCTGTGCCATCAGACATCTTCCAGATACAGGCCACAACCATTTACGCCAACACTATCAATACTTTTCAGCTCAAATCTGGAAATGAAAATGGAGAGTTCTACCTAAGAGTGAGTATCCTGAGGCAGCCTTAGCTGTGGAGAAAGGTTCAAGTTTGTGGTTATTGTTTGGTGGTGTTCACATGGAAAGAAAGCTAACATTTAAAGGGTTTTTATATGCATTATCCCATTTAATCCACTTGGTAACACTGTAAGATAAATATTAAATATGTACCTCTATTTTTTTACAGAAGAGAAAAGTGAGACTCAGATTAGGTAGTTTCTCTAAAGTCACTCAGATCACAAGTTGCAAACTCTAATGGAGTTGTCGTGACCACCAAAACAAGAGTGCACATGCACACACACACATACTACGAATTAGTGATAGGTATTTAATTGTACCCAGAAAAAAAACTCCTGGAGAGCATTTCAAAAATCCTGAATTCCTTATTGTTACGTTCACAGGATCATTTACACTTTTGCAAACTAAAACCAGGAAGTCCCTGAGAAGTGATCCCAACCACCTGCAACAGGTGTGCGTGTCAATAGTCATGCCGCTCTCGCAAACCTCCAGGCAAGCGGTGTGAGGTCACTATTGTGTTTTCCCTTTCTTTCACTGCCTATATAAAATCTTTCTCTGAATTCTGCCATTTCTTTCTCCATCATGTCTCCTGGGTTATTTTTGCTGCCCCAGGCTCCTGATTCTCTTCCTTTAAACTTGCTCTTCACACCACCCCCAATCTCTCCAACAGATTCCAGCTAGATTTCCCTGACTCTAGTGCCTCAGCCATGCAGTCCCCTCCCGCCCTGCACAATCTCAGCAAGTTTATTTTAGGTTAAAATTCTGACATATTTTAAATATGGCTCACCACTTCATGTGAAAAGGATGGCACCCCACCAAGCAGTTTACAAGGTTACGGTAACCGTTTCACACTAAGGATGTTATTCATCCAGTTTTAATTTTCTCAAAACTCCTTTGGGCTCTCTTCATTTTTAATCAAATTTTAAAGTCAATATTTCAGTTTGAGAATATGAAAAGTAAATTGGGAAATTCATCCCTGTGGTAAAGTTTACAGATTTTTAATGTTTACACATTTACGCTGTTCTTTGCTACATCAAGTGCCCTTCCAGCTCCAGAATTATGTGATTCTGTTTCTTTGCCAGTAAATTAGAAATGATTAATTTCTCATGACCAACTTCTGAAGAGAAAAAACAAATCCAAAATACAACATATAACTATTCTTTTTTCTAGCAGCTAAGAATAAACTTCTGTAACATTTGATGCTTTAAATTCGAGATAGGCTAGACAATGTAAGAAGTTTACTCTGAATGGATTTCACACAGTGAACTTAATAATTCTAGCCCAAACAAAGAACATTGTTTGTAACCCATGGCAATAAAATAGGTTCATCCAGAAATCTTCTTTAAAAATAATTTTCCGTTTTAAACTTTTAAGTATAATTTAAGAAAATAAAATTTCCTAGCAGTATCAACAAACAGTGAAGTAAAATTCCAACATGCTTGTTCCTTGCAATAAACATGGCACTCTAAAAGTTTTACAATTCATATCAGTGCATTTATCGAGTTGATGTTTTCAAATATACTTAGTGTTCCTCTCAAGTAAAATCCTTGTTTCTAATGAATGATCTAAAACAGTGCCAATTTTGATAATCCTAGAGTTAAGTAATATTAAATTATTTGAAATAAAAAACTATTTAAAATAAAAAGACATTTCAAAACTACTTCTTATCACATAATTTAAAAAGTTGTTGAATCAAATCCTACAAAACTTCTCCACTAAAATTCCATTTGTGTAAAAGGCATTTAATGCCTAAGAATCAATGAGAAGGCCTTAATTAAGCCTCTATTATGCTCAGCTCCATGCTAGCTGAAAGTTATACATAGTTCCTTATTTCAAACAGATTTAAATGTTACTATTTGGTAAAAATTAATATCTATGAGAAAAGAAGGGGGAAAGCTTAAGTTTAAATCCATGGTCCATGAATTAATATATGGGCTGGAATAGTCAAAGAATATTTCTTGACTGTCATGAGGCTGGACCTAAACCTTGAAAGGATCTGTGGTATACAGGATTTTATTTCTATTCCTTTTGGGGAAAATACTGAGAAAGCCTTCTTCCCTAGAAAAGGGGATATATTGTAAAGAAGTACTACATGATATTCAAGGTGGAATACCATCCTCCTCCTACCCCACCCAATATCTATGCTCTTTACTGAGCCTTATTTTTCTCTATAGCCTTTATCAACACTTGCGTAATATTCATTTGTCTAGGTCACCCACTAGAGTGTGAGTGTAGTAAGAGCAGAGACTTTAGCTGTCTGCTCACTCTTCTGCGCACCACTCATAGAGTGGTACCATCCAGCAGATGTCTCTTCATCTGCTAGAATGTACACACACCCACAATGTTGAGAAGTGAACGACGACGACTTCATCCACCAGTTCAAGTTCTCAGATTCTCATCTGAACTCCAATCTCCATAAAAGCTGGAAATACTCAATAAAAGTGGAGAGAACATTAACAGAGAGGGACAAATAGAAAACAAAGAAAAAATCAGGCTCCTGTAACTTGGAACTAATGACTGTGGACAAGGTGTAAGACACAAGAATTAGAAGCAGGAAGAGACTAAGGAGTCACTTTTATCCCACCCTCAAAATTTTCCCCCTATTTCTTACAGGAGGTATACTCACAAAAAAATAGAAATGTCAGTCCAAGAAAAATTATTTTCTCCCTTCTTCTTTTTTCTTTTACTTCAGCCCACAAGTCCTGTCAGTGCAATGCTGGTGCTGGTGAAGTCACTCTCAGGACCGAGAGAATATATCGTGGACCTAGAGATGCTGACAGTCAGCAGTATAGGAACCTTCCGCACAAGCTCGGTGTTAAGACTGACAATAATAGTGGGTCCATTTTCATTTTAGTCTTTTAAAAGTGTCCACTTTAGGCATTTAAATCAGCCAAAGAATATTGTTACCTTAAAGCACTATTTTATTTATAGACACATCTAGTACATCTACATCTATATACTGTACACTCACCAATAATTCAAATAATTACACCATGGTATAAAGTGGGCATTTAATCTGTAAAGATTCAAAGTTTGTCTTTATTACTGTATGTAAATTAGACACTAATCCACTAAACTCGTCGTCTTCAAGAGAGCTAAGCGTACTCTATCCAGCAATACTTGGAATCTTCTCTGTAAAAGTGGGACCAAGCAATGACTGTCTTCGGTGGTGCTTAAGGAACCTCACTATAGCCCCACTGAGTCTCATATGGAGGCAGCCATAATAACATTGAATAGCAAGTTCAAGAATGAGTTTTTTAACTGCTTTGTAAGAAAATGGAAAAAGTCAATAAAGATATATTTCTTTAGAAAATGAGGATCTACCACATTTGTGTTTATTTTCATGATCGGTCTCAACATGGTTGTTTATTACACAGTAATAAATCGTTATTGTATGATATGCTGGTTTCTGTAGGGTATTTTAAACTTTGTCAGAAATGTTTGATTGTGAATGTAAAAAAAAAACAGTGAGCAAAATTCCCAAAGTGAATAAGGCATCCCCTAGAAAACTATTGTATTGGGAAATCTATGGGGAGGCGATGAGAAAACAAATACCTTCTGAACCACATCGCAGTTAACCTGAAGAAGCAAACACAGTATCTTAGCTGGAGCTGCTAGGACAAATTATAGCCTGGGTGGCTTATAAACAACGGAAATCTATTTTTTACAGTCTGAAGGCTGG
This sequence comes from Carollia perspicillata, assembly GCA_004027735.1. Classification (NCBI taxonomy): domain Eukaryota; kingdom Metazoa; phylum Chordata; class Mammalia; order Chiroptera; family Phyllostomidae; genus Carollia; species Carollia perspicillata. The sequence continues at coordinate 5,272 of PVKM010001127.1, forward strand.
CAGCCCAAGATCAGGGTGCCAGCATGGTCAGGTTCTGGTGAGAGCCCTCTTCTGGGTTATGGACTCATAACGTGTCGTGGAAGAAGTAGAGAGGGAGAGCTCTCAGGAGTCCCTTTTATAAGAGCACTAACCCCACTAACGTGGCTTTCACCCTCAGGAACTCCAAAACACCCCACCTCCTAATTCCATCACATTGAGAGTTAGGATTTCAACATATGAATTTTGAGTAGATACAAATACTTGGTCCATAATACCGAGTAAATATAACATTCTTGAATTTGGGATGTGGAGCACAATGGAAAAAAGGTATTTTACTGAAGAAGTTTTAATTTCTGAATAAAATTACCCTAAACCTTTACTAACTTACAACTAAAATTTTCATCTTTATATTTGATGCTCACAAGGAAGAAAGTGGTGATAGTTCTTATTCTTGGCCTCCAGAATGACAGTGAACTTAAAGCAAATTACCCTCCCTCCCAATTCTGTGAAAAAGTTTTATATCTTCTTGTTTAAAATGTAACTGCTTTACTTTGATGTATCATAGTTTTAAATAAAAACAAATATTCTTTTAGAGGATCACCCAATCTTTGGAGGTTTTTTTAATGTAGCCTATAACAGCCAATATAGTTTTTATGGCTGGGGAAAAAATTAGTTATAGCTGCCAGAACAAAAACAACCATTTGATTTTTTAATTAATCTAGGAGACAAGAAAACAAAAGACTGTTAAAATCATGCCACAAAAAGGTGTTCAGCCAATTTTCTCTTGCATCCTGTTTCAAAATACCTATGAATAAACCCTGACACCAGGTAACCTTTACAGTGAAACAAGCATTTCTCAGGAGTCAACTAAATGGGCACGACTGTCAAAAAGAAAGTGTACCCAAGAGACTATAAGACCAAAACACAAACGTCTTGTGTGCACAGAGCAGGGGATGGGCTTCTGAAGGTTGGAGGGGCATAGAAACAATGCTGAGAGCAGGCCTAAACAAGGGCTGACGAGGAAGCAGAGGAAACAACCAGCTGCAACACAGCAGGACTATGCAGCCCAGAAAAACTAAGTCTTATTCTAAACTCTTCCATTTTTAAACCATGTAGTGGGTTTTTCTACTTACAGACACAGTTCTCAAGTCAGAGTTAAAAATGGTAAAAGCTTTTTTTAAACCTAAGACCTTAAGACTTTTCACTCTTAAACAAGAAGACAGGATCTTATCTATAACTCCACAGAGGATCGTAGAAGAAACAAGAATCTCTATGAAATTACTATACGTACGTAAGCCCTGACTGCTAAACATATATGTTATAATTATATAGAAGATAATTATATTATTGAAGAATTATATAAATACATGTAAGTATGTACGTATGTATGTATATGTATTTTCTGGATCTACAGAAGCCATTAACTTCAGACAAGATGGGTGCCCCTTAATCCCAAAGCCTAGTTCTATTCAAAAATCATAGACACATGGAAAGGCTGGGTGTACTGAATTGTCACTGATGAATTTTCTTTTTTATTGTAAAATACACATAAAATTCATTTTAAAGTGTACAGCTCAGTGCCATTTAGTACAGTGCAATGTTATGCAAACATCATCACTATCTACGTCTCTAACATTTTTGTCACTTAAAAATAAACTCCATACACATTAGCAGTCATTCCCCATTCCCGTCTTCCAGAAGCCTTGGCGGGAGTTACCACTAACTTACATTCCGTCTCTATGAATTTGCCTATCCTGGACATTTTATATCAATACAACCATACAGTAGGTGGTCTTCTGTGTCTGGCTTCTTTAACTTATCATAATGTTCTCAAGGTTCATTCATATTGTAGCATACATCACTACTTCATTCCTTTGTATCACTGAATAATATTCCATTGTGTGGGTATATTACATTTGTTTAACAATCCATCAGTTGATGACCAGCAGTTGGTAGGTTGTTTCTAACCTGAAATTCCTTTTTACCTTGAGTGTCAAAGAGGAAATTGATTCCTAGACTAACTTCACAAGCCTAAATTACCCATATTTTAGTTTCATTTTCAACTAAAAAGGATAGCAATTTTAAAAAGTCTTTTTTTTTTAATTCACAGACACAAAATCCTGAAAATGCATGAGTTCACTTATAGGTACAACCACTCTCAGTTAACACAACAATAGTATGCTTTCTTTTAATGTAATTTGAAATTCAAAATACAGTAACTATCATTACTAAGAACATACCAAAGCAATAAGACAAAGCCCTGCTTTGTTTTGAAAATACATATGACTCCCACCTCCCTTCCCCCATGAGAATCACTGATTGAAACCAGCTCCCAGAGATGAGAATTATGAGAATAATTCATCATCAGTTGTTATTATTTAGCAGCAAATATTTATTAAGCAACTTCTATCAGCATGATGTAGTGTAGGAGAACCAAGGTTCTAGTCTCACATCTAACAATCAGCTCTGAGAATTAGCTTTGTGTGGTTTTTATTTTTTTAATCATAAAACTGGGCCATTCAAATGGGGGAGGGGGTTCTGCTTAATAAAATATAACTAATCCCTGCCTCAGTGCTGCATTGAGGGAAGATGGCTCTATTTGCCAGTTTTTAGCATCTGAGTATTCTTTGCATGCAGAGGCTATTGGATATTGGTAGAAGAGAAAACTAATAGTTCCCTCCCCAAAACAGGTCTTCACAATGTGATTTCATTATTGGGGCCAAGGACATGAGAAATAACCCAATTTAGCTCTAAAAATTTTTAAATAATTTAAATTAAGAATTTTTAGAATTCATTGTGTTAAATTATGAATTTTTTTGCTCCTTTCCACTGAAATATGATTAGTCATGTTAAGTTGGAAATCATTTTACCTTGTTTCACTAGTGAAAAAGTCCAGCCAAGGTTTCCCACACATCAAAAATGCTTCTAGGAAAATACACATATTCTTACTCAGTAATGAGAACTGAACTAGTCATTTCCATCACTTCACTATTCTAATGTCCATGCCTGGGCTCTGAGCTTTCCATCATCTCTGGCTGAACAGAGTTCTTTTCTGATAACTGTTAGGAATGCCCTCTTGGTTGTCAAGACTTCTCAAAAGGAGAATGACTTCTCCAAAGGAGAATAACTTCCCTTCCACTGTCAAATTTCCCTCTTAACTAGTTTTTTTTTTTTTTGCCACTTGCAACCTCTAACTCCTCCAAACATAAAATCTCCAAAGCGTATATATATATACACTTTTTAGTAATAATAAGATCCTAAACTTAAATGCCACCTCATCAAACCACCTTATTTTTAAGACTTGCTCAAGGATACAGTTTGTGAGCAAGAACACTGTGCCAAGAATGCAGGTCTTATGACTTAGATTAGGGCTCTTCATTGTCCACACTCCCAGTTTCAACACCAACCACTCATCCTTTTCCTCCCAATCTTTTTCCTGCACAGTCTCCACCCACATCATGGACTAGCCTTGCTGGTTGCCATGACCACTTTTCACCACTGCAGATACTTTCCTGCAGTGAGGTTGAAATAACACAAATACAACCTGATTGTTATTTACTTGCTTAAACTTCAGCTGACTTGTTCTGTTTAAAAACTCCAGAGAGAAGAAGTAATTGTGTTACACAAATATTGTTAAATTCTAGAAACTGAAATTCAAGAACAAGTCATGTAGACCTTACTATACTTGAGAGGACAGCAATTTCCAAAATAAAAAATGCCTATCGCTGAAGATCCAGATGGAGCTGTCAGCATGGGGGAAATGGACAAGTCACAGCAGTAAAGATGGAGCGGGCTAACGGTCTCCTGGGTCAGAAGCTGGATTAGAGGGCTCACAGATTCCTTCCTTCCATAGCAGTAGTGTAAGGCAAGGGGCTTATGTAAGGATTACTGCCATTCCTTGATGTTGGGGAATACTCATTAAATGATTTTTGAAGGGGCAAACAATGAGTATCATCACCTCAAGGAGTTTTGCTTTAGAGGCCTGGAATAAGATAAGATATATTTTATTAACACCTCAGTTCTCAATGGGGCTTTTAGTTCTTTCACAATATGTTTAAGTGAAAAGTGCAAGAATAAGTATGAATTTTTAATGCGATTTAAACTTATAAATATTGGAGGCTAGAAATCAGCTGGAAACTAGTTCCCATATCTAATAAATGCAGCCATCTCTACACTCTGTCTGTACAAAAAAGATATTTTAGTGAATCCAAATGCTAGAAATAGATTGTTCAGTACCCTCAGACCACCTGAACACAGCCCAGTGGGATTATTATTTTGGGGGGAAGCCTCACAAATACAAGTTTATTGTTGAATCTTGTTTCCATGACTCCAAGCAATTGCTTATGTTTTGAGTACCCATGAAACCTTCTAACTTTCTAAATCTTCTTTTAAAATATAGAACAGCTGTGAGCATGCTCATATGTTATGCATAAGAAGCCCACAAGGGATAAAGCCCTTCATTAATATGTTGAATTATTTTTAACACACTTATATTTCTATCCTGAATCATCATCTCAAAAAGATGGCAAGTTTCCATCTTCCCAGCTGGGGGGAGCACCTGCAAAATACAAACCCATACTGTGACACATCTGGTACCAAAAAACCAATCTTGTTTCATCTGGCTAGCAGACTAAAATATCAGAATCACTGAACAGAAACAAGGCAAAAAGTTAACTGCCTCATATGCAGTCAACACAGATGTCTAGTTAACCTGTGTATATTGTAAGCACATGTATATGTTAACAGAGCACAGAGCTCTTTAATAAGCCAGAGTTGGAATATAAATGCAAGAGAATTTTAAAGACCTGAATGCAATAATTCAGTTCTTTTGTTTTTCTTCCCATAGAAACTAAATTACTTTTTTCAAGATCTCAGCATTATTTTTAAACAGATGCATATGACACAAACAAATATTTTGTCGAGTTTGTGGGGTATCTCCAAATTATTTATTTTCTTTAAAAACTTTATTCCATGTTTTTATGTTTTAATATTTAGGTTATGTTCCTTTAAATGGCAAATTACTTACTTAAGCCAGGTGTCTTGGTTTGTGTTGCCCCAAAAGCAGACTCTGACACAAGAATTGAGTGTGAGTAGTTTGAGAGGTTACCTTGGGAAGCATAGGAGAGGAAGTGGGGAAAATGAGTCAGGAAAGGAGCAGATGCCAGCCAATAAGTGAGTCAAGTAATGAACTGGTCATTTCTGTGGGCAACTGGCACTCAGTTTCTCTGGAAATCCTCTGGGAAATTGTGTGGAACTCACCTCAGAAGCTGTCTGGACCAGTCCATTTATCCACCAACTTCCATCCATGTGGTGAGGGCTGCCCCAGGGGCACTAACACTATATCCCCTCTATAACTGCCTGCAGGGGGCAAGCTCTCTAGCAATGAAGAAAGTCCTCAGGCAGAGGGGAGAGAGACATTGGCTTGATTTGGGATGCTGCCATTGAGCTAGAAATTTCTACTGCAGCCTCCAGTAAACTCAAGCAGCTGAGGGGATGTGTGGCAGGCATCAACATTTGCTGACCTACTGAGGTCAGCACACTGTTTGATGAGCCTGACACCTGAAGTAAGAGTAACTAGCCTGATGTCTTCATACCTCGTGAATTTCTTCCTTGGCCTTTTTCCTATTGGCTCTCCATCTTTTTCTCTCTCTCCTCTCTCTTTCTTTTCTTCTAGTCTAGTTTCTTCTCTGAGTATCACTCACTTAACAAATCAGGTGCCAACCATATCTATGACACTGGATCTGAATTATGCAAAGATACATTAGCTGTTACATAAAGTGGCATCTTATAGTTAATACTATGAGCTTATCTGATTCCAGAACACATCACAAGTCTAACACAAAGTACTGTATATAATCAGGTGACCTTCAAAGGTGAATTTTCAGAGAAGCTAATGAAGGTAAAGCTTCAAGACCCTTCCCTCATACCAGTTGCTTCCAAGGCCCCGAAGAAACCCTAAAAATGTGTCACCTGGTCATATTATTTTTGTAAAGTTTGCAAAAGTAATACATTTTAGTTGAATTGGTTAGAATCACTCTGTCCTTTTAGGTCCTTCCTTGCCCCTCCCCCCTTATCACAGCACACTTCTGATGCTGAATGGAACTGAAGTAATCACAGCACTTTCAGAAATCTTGCACATGGAAGTTGAGTTAAGAAGGTATGTTTGGGGGCTTCCAGCCAAGATGGAGGCATAGGTGGAAACACTGAACCTCCTCTCACAATCAAGATTAAGGACAACAAATATTTACAAACAATAACACAACCAGAACACAGAAAATTGAACTACGGAAGTCTGACAACAATTCAACCAGACCGGTAAGAGGGGCAGAGTAGGCAGCCATCGGAGAGGGAACGCGGCAGGAAAAGGTAGTGGCTGCCAGACCGGGGAATGCTGGGGAGCATAGGTAGTGCAGAGCTTGCAGACCCCAGATGCAGGGAGGAGACAAGCAGAGCACGTAGGGTATGCAGGGTGGTTGGCTGACCACAGATACACATTAGCGCACAGATAAACTAGGCAAGATCGGGCAGTGAGATGGACCACACAGCCCAGGGCCCCAGAGATGGGAAATAAAGCCTAAAAACACCAATTGAAAAGATGCCAGGAGAGGCTCCCAGCCTCACAAGAGAGGTCGTTGGGGAGACTCACAAGATCCTGGAGGGTGCATAGGCCCACCCACCTATGAATCAACACCAGGGGGTCCCAATTTGCATATGGGAGGCAGCAGAGGGAATGCAAATCCAAGAGAGCGAGGAACAGGCACCATTGTTCCCTCTCAGACACCTCCCCCTCATACAATGCCACAATGCAGCAATATGGGTTGCCCTGCCCTAGTGAATACCTAAGGCTCCACCTCTTACAACTTAACAGGTAAGCAGAGATAAAAAAAAAAAAATACAGCACAAATGAAAGAACAAATCAAAACTCCAGAAAAAGAACTAAGAAATGAGGCAATAAACAACCTATCAGATGTAAAGTTCAAAATACTGGCAATCAGGATGCTCACAGAAGTGATTGAGTACAGTTGCAAAATAAAGGAAGAAATAAAGGCTATACAAAATGAAATGAAGAAAAATGTACAGGGAACCAACAGTGAAGGGAAGGAAACCAGGACTCAAAACAATGGTTTGGAACAGAAGGAAGAAATAAACATTCAACTGGAACAGAATGAAGAAACAAGAATTCAAAAAAAAAAATAAGGAGAGGCTTAGGAACCTCCAGGACAACTTTAAATGTTCCAACATCCAAATCATAGGGGTGCCAAAAGGAGAAGAGGAACACAAGAAATTGAAAACTTATTTTAAAAAATGAAAGAAAACTTCCCCAATCTGGCAAATGAACTAGACATGGAAGTCTAGGAAGCTCAGAGAGTCCCAAAGAGATTGGACCCAAGGAGGAACACACCAAGACACAGTATAATTAAATTACCCAAGATTAAAGATAAGGAGAGAATTTCAAAAGCAGCAAGAAAAGAGAAGACAGTTACCTATAAAGGCATACCTATAAGACTATCAGCTGATTTCCCAACAGAAACCTTACAGACAAGAAGGGGCTGGAAAGAAGTATTTGAAGTCATGAAAGTCAAGGACCTACACCCAAGATTAGTCTATCCAGCAAAGCTATCATTTAGAATGGAAGGGCAGATAAAGTGCCTCCCAGATAAGATCAAGTTAAAGGAGCTCATCATCACCAAGCCCTTATTATATGAAATATTAAAGGGACTTATCTAAGAAAAAGAAGATCAAAACTATAATCAGTAAAATGACAACAAACTCACAATTGTGAGCAAGTGAACCTAAAAAACAAAAACAAACTAAGCAAACAGCTAGAACAGGAACAGAATCACAGAAATGGAGATCACATGGGGTTATCAGTGGGGCCGGGGTGAGAAGAGAAGGGGGGAAAACGTACAGGGAATAAGAAGCATAACTGATAGGCACAAAATAGACAGGGGAGGTTAAGAATAATATGGGAAATGGAGAAGCCAAAGAACTTATATATATGACCCACTGACATGAACTAAGGGGGGAATGCTGGTGGGAGGCGGTGTGCAGGGTGGAGGGTGACAAAGGGAGAAAAAATAGGACAACTATAATAATATTATCAATAAAACATACTTTAAAAAAAGAAGGTACTTTTGGTTTGGGTTTAGTGGGATATATCTATGTGATCCACAGTCACTTCTATGTATGGTTAAGTTTAGTTTCTGTCTGGATTAGAAATAACTTCTAATAATCCTACCAACCTCAATATTGACCTTATCTGACAGCATACACAAAGATTCAAGGCCAGGGTTCCTATCAAAATATAATATGTCCTGCAGAATCTTGAACCAGAGTAGGTAGTAGAGGAAAAACAAGTTTCAATGGTCTAGAAAAGCAGAGTGGGTGATGGGTACAGAAAAGATGCATGCTTGAAGCCTATGCCAGCAGCCCAGGAAAGGATGATATGTCAATTTGGACGAAAGTATTGGTGGAGAGCATAAAGATCAGAGAACAGATTATATGTATGGAAAACAAATAAAGGACTCTAAGATGGATTGGATGTAGAGTGAGGAAGAAGGACATGTCAGAAATGACCCTAGGTTCTGTCTCTTATAACCCAATAGGCAATTGTTTCTAAGCACAAATTCAGGAATCCAAGCTTCTGACATATAGGGGCTCTACCATCTTCACCAGATGGCTTCCAAGGTCACTTTGTTCATCTACATCAAGAGGTGGATCAATGGCAGATGGAATGTGAGAACTTTTTATGGAAGGCCTGGAAGTGGCTTACACAAACTGCTCATCTTCCTTTGCCACATTTAGGAGAAAGGCTGAGAAATGGAGTCTAATTGTGTGTCCAGGAAGACGAGCAAACAGGTTTGGTCACTAGCCATCAGTCTCTGTCTCTGTGGGGAATCTAGAGAATGAGTATATTCTTTATTCTGACTACAGCAGAGTACAGCTTTCTAATTCCTAGATTTGTTTTTAGTTTCTTTTTTTTCTATATCCCTTGTCTTTAATGTACTTTTTGTATTCAAGGGTATATAGAGTCCTTACTTAGTGTCACACTTCCAGGTATTCATTTTTAATGAGTGCACATCATTTTTTAAATACTTTATTCATTCAACAGATATTTAAGTGCCTACCATTATCTCAGCCTAGTTGTTTATTCCTTGTCCAAGGACGGCAGAAAGAAAAAAACTATTACTTTATGCAAATAAAAAGAGTATTAGAACTGGATTTCAAATTTATAAATGTTTACACACAATTATGGTTACTTTAATGTTATTTCTAATAACCAAATAAATAACAGTTTAAATGTACAATAATTAAAACTATGGTACATCTACGTAATAGAATATTATGTAGTAATTAAAATGTTTATAAAGAGAATTTTTATGGAATAGGGACTGTTTGTGATACAGTGTTAAGCAGAAAATGCAGGTAGTGCTATCTTAATTGTGTAAAATATATTCACAAAAACAAAAAAAGTACTCCAAATGTTCATTGTAGTTATTTCTGGGATAGGATTAAAAGAACAGTGTATTCTCTTCTCTCTAAATTTTTCTATGTCTGCAATTTATTTTTTACAATGAATTTCACATCAGACTAACAAGTTCTTTTGGAAAAAATTCAAAGCAAACTCATGAAATACATAGGAGACCTGAAAATATGATAAGTAAGCACAGCCAGGCCATTATTCAAGCTCTCTAAACAAAATGGGCATTAAACTGAAATCGGAGACTGAGTCAAAAATCTGGGGGTAAGTCACCAGAATCTTGCATATGGATGCTTGTTCAGTAGTATTTCGGTATAGAGTTCACCAATCCCATTAACTGAAGATTTTAACATCTTGGTGTCCTATATGCAGCCCACAGAATGGGTCCATCATTGCCAACCAGGTAAGGCAAAGTCAAAATACAGAACTGAGTCAAGAAGGTCAACCTGAATAGATGAGGTGGCACAGCAAAGTCAAACCTCCTGGTGACAGAGAACAGAGAAGAGGCCAGACTGTCTACCACAGCAGCAGAGACAAGAGATGCCAGACATCAAACAGTAGATTCAACAGGCAGAGCTGCAGAAGCAGGTTGGATTCAGATCTGTTAAGTGAGGATCAGGAGCAAGGATTCAGGTGTTGGGCAGTTCACATTAATCTCCTAAAAAGGAATTTAGGCTAGTGCCTCAGCTGAAAATTTAAGACATGCTTTCAAACATCTTAAAGGTATAGCTTATGGTAACCTTTCTCAAGAAAGTCATTTTTAACTCCTAGATATTTAAATAATAATAATGAGAGCTAGCATTTACTGAGCACCTATTATATGCCATGCACTGTAGCCTTACACTGTGCTAAACACTTGATATTCATTACAAAGATAATCTCACTTTATGGCATGGGCATTTCCATTCCATTTGAAAGATGAAGAGGCTGAGCCTCAAACACACAGCCCAAGTCACACAAGTAGGAAGTGGGGGAGCCAGGTCTGTGACCAAGATCACTTTGACTTCAAAGCTCATAGTCCTAATCACCTCGTTTCTGCTCAGCTACCATTGATTTTATCTGTGCTTCACTTTAAAAACCTGTCATTAAACCAAAAACCCCATCTACCAGGGGTAAGTCTGGTAGATGCCATGGGTGAATAAACTGCATTAAGATCTTTAATCCCTGTTAAAGAAATATTACTAATAAAAGACATTTGCATATTTGAAAGTTACTAAAAGAGTAGATCTTAAAAATTTTCATCACAAGAAAATAATCTGTAACTATGCATAATGATGAATGTTAACTAGATTTATTCTGGTAATCATTTTGCAATATATACGAATATTGTTCTACATCTTATGTTGTACACCTGAAACTAATGTAACGTTACATGTCAATTATATCTCAATAAAGAAAAACTATATGAGAGTTAATTTGGGAAATAAGGAAGTCTTCTCAGCACCCTTAACATCACACCATGGGGTCTGGACATAATGCTTCTTCCTCTCTAGTCAAGGTGTTTATGGAAGAAATTAAAAGTTCATACTAGGGATGTTCAAGGCAGCTGCCAAAACTAGACTAGATTCAGGAAGAATCCAAGTGGAGTAAGTAAGGCATTAAGCAATTAAGGTTCCTAGTTAACATTGAAAACACAACACACAATCCTTGTGTGATTCTTCTGTGGATCACTGAAACATACCCACTTTAGACCAGACAGCTAAAGGACACTTTACTACATGTTTTTTTAAAAAAACTTCATAGTGCTGTAAGCATTTCAATGAACTAAAAAATAAAATCAATTATGCGAGGTTGAACAATGAATAAAAAGAGTATTCTTTTTATTTGCTTCCTTTGTTTGGAAACAAAAGAGTATCCTTTGTTTGCTTCTTAGACATTAATGTATAACTGTTGAATATCAGTTGCATCTTAATAACATGCTCAAGTGTTTTTTTAATAGTTCAAGAAATACAAAGCTACTTAGCTCTGCCAGATGCTTCGGTAGCAAACAGGGATCCCAGCAAGTCAAATGCATGCTCCGTTATCTTCCCAGTGGCTTCAATAATGAACTACTTAATGTGGAAGCTTGCTTGGGCCCTGGCTCTTGACAGGTTTATAGCCCTCGGTTAAAGTTTTCAACAGCATTGGGGCAGGTGCGACTAGGCAGCTAGATTACACATACTGATTTTCCACTTGCAGATACACAATGTTTATTTTTCAGGGTGAGCCTGTAAACCAGCTGACCAATTAGGCTGCAGATTCTTCATGCCCCATGAAACTAAGCAAAGACTGTGAATATAAAAGCCTCAGAAACACGTGCAGGCTGAATTTTCTTTAATGTCTTCATATAATCCTTATGAAAAAGAACTCCCAGCCAGTAGTCTCCTTCTACACCTGAGCCCCAGACACACCTTCAGGCAGTACACAGGATCAAACTTCAGAAACAGAGGCAGAGTTTACAAGAAAGCTCCTGAATTCCTCTAACCTTCCTGCCATTCGGCCTGTCATTCAAACCTCTCCATAATTAATTTGCCAGCTTTTTAAACAAAAATTCCCTTCAATGAATCCTCTCTTCTAGCCAAATTGCTCTTCGCATGCTCTCCTAGACACGTGGTGTGTATTCCTGCTTCTCTGCTTCCACTCAAAGCATCAACCCTCATTTAGAACGTCATCATTCCTCCCTCCCTATCTCTCCTTCTCAAAAACAGATCCCACACCTCCATCTGGACCCCACCCGGAAGCCACCTGCTCCATGAAGACTTCTTGGCCACAGTGATTTCTCTCTTCTCTGGCTCCTCTTAGCAATAACTGTTTATATATCCATTTGATACTCATACTGCTGCATGACCATCTCCATATCATTATCTAACTTTATTTATGTGTATTTTATCATCCTGAAAAACTTTTTAGCCATCTGTAGGTCACTTCTACTTGAATGGCTACCATCCTGCAAATTCAACCAATCTGTCAACAAACCTATATTCTTCTTAAACTTCTTTTATCAGCACCACCACTCTTGGATTTAGCCAGGCTCCAAACCTTGGAGTCTCCTGGGAGTCTCTTTCCTCTTTCATATTTCCCATATTTGATCAGTGGCCAGGGCCTGTGATTTCTAGCATTGTCATATCTATTGCAATCAACTACCTTCCCTTTCCACTTCCACTACCAACACCCTTGCTTGGGTCTTTATTTCCTTTCCTGGGCTATTTCAAAAGTTTTCCATAGTCCTCTCTATCTCCAGTTTCTCTACTTCCAATTCAATCTAAACACCTAAGCCAGATTAATTTTCCTAAATGCAGATCTGAATCACGATACTTCTCTATGTCAATACCTTCAATGGCCACCTAAGACCTACCAAATAAAGTATAAAATTCCTCAATCTGTCATGAAGTATGCCCCATGTTCTAGAGCTGTGGTGTGCTATCCAGATCCCCCTTCAGTACCAAGGCATTCAGTCCTCCTGATGCCACAGTTGGCTTCTGATAGGTCATGGTTAAATTCCTCCCCAGAAGTTGCTTGGGCCAAAAGGAACTGTTTGGCCCAAGTTTTGCTCCGTCTCTGAAGGCAGCCCACATCCGGTGACTGAGCAGTACGGGTATACGATGGCCCAGCCCCCTTGTCTCAATTCAGAACAACTTTGTAGGGTTATGCTAGCTTCTGCATGCCATGTGGAATTAGTTTAGAGCTCCATTGCAACTTCATTTTAGTCTAGCCTCTCTGTCTGCCACATCCTGTCTTCCTAAATACTTTGCAAGAGTGGACCCCATGAGCATTCCCCAATAAACTTACTGCACTGAATCATCTCAGAATTTGTGTTCAGGAAACCCAACTTGATACCTAACTATCTTTCTTTCACCTCTTCCACTCCTATCCTTCATGTATCCTACATTCCAGTTAAACTGTGTTATCTGCCAATCCTTAAAGATGCCTCACACATTACCACAAACTCATACATCAAAAAAATATATCTACTGAATATCTAAAATGTTGCAAACTGTGTAAGAGGTATTGACTGACCTAAGGGGATATAGACTAGTAAACAGGCTATTAGTATGAACGGTGATTTCCCAGCTGAGCCCATAGAAAGAACAAGGGAAAAGAATGTGCTAGACAGAGAACAGCATGCACAAAGTCCTAAAGATATGAAAACTCACCTGGTGAGTCAGTGAATTGCAAATGCACATCAAAAGGGATGAAGTTCGGGAAGCCTGAGTGGTGGTGGCAAGAGATGAAGTAAGAGAGGTCAGCAGGGCCAAAACAAGAGAGGCAATTAGCCCTAAGATACTATCCTTAGGGCAAAGGAGAGCTAGTAGAGGGCTTTACAGAAAGAAACAACACAATGATCACATTTTTGTCTTAGAAAGATTCATTTGACTACAATGTAAAAAAATTAGCTGGCGAAAAGATATAAGATAGATGGCTACTTGCCATCACCCAAACAAAAGATGATGGAGTGATGACCCAAGGAGGTGGCAATGGAAATGGAGAGACCTGTACAGATTCAGGAGATATTAAGAAACTACAATATAAAGGGCATGATAGTTTACCACAGGGAGAGGGAAGAAGGAGTGAAAGATTGTACCATGTTTCTGACTTGAATAACTGAATGTACATTTACTAAGATAAGAAACACTGAGAAAGACACAGAACTGGGGGGAAAAATAATGAGCTCAGTTTTGGACATGCTGGACTTCAGGTACCTAAATAAGAATTGGATATGTGAGTGTGGACAGCAGGTAGTTAAATACATATGTCTGACCTTTAAGAGATCAGCCTGGCCAGAAGCACAGGCCAGACATCAGCAGCATCTACCTGGTCATAGAAACCTGGTGATAAGATTGGAAAAAAAAAAGGTCTGTCAGAAAAAAGGAGGAAACCCAGTGGAAACTGGTGTCACAGAAACCAAGAGAATTCTTCAAGATGCAGCAAGTGGTCAACAGTGTCATACATTGCTCAGACCAAACAAAATAAGGACCAAAGCAGTGTCCACTGACTATAAACATTGCTGTGCTTTTCAACAAACTGTTCCATAACCAGAAACCATAGAAACTTTTCCATCTTTCAAGGATCCACTCAAATTGCTTCACATTTGCTTAGTGATTTACTAAACATCATCACATGTTCCTCATTTACTGACTATATTTTTCAAGGGTTAAAAGTACCTCTTACGTATCTTGGTATCCTCCCTAGCTCATTAAAATGTGGATGTCATAGATTCAGGAAAGGAACCAGATTTGCAGAAAACAATTCATTAAAGAAGAAACTCTAAAGACAGGAAGAGCCAGTCCACAGGCCGGAACTATTGCTTATGCCACAACTAAGACAAGTCCATGTCATGTGGGAAGAGTCATGAAAAAATGCCCTTGATTTTTCAGGAATGAACCCTGAGAGAGTCAGTCTTCATCCTTATATATAAACTTGATGACTGAAATAACAGTGATGAGGCCATCCTGCCTTTTCAGTGTGACATTAACTTCAATGACCAGTTTAGTGCTAGATCTATAGCAAAATGCCCACATGTTCCAGACCCTAATTGTTCTCACTCACCCCAAAAGGGCAGCCATGAGCAGCCACCGATAAAGAAGCATTCGTCTAGCTTTGCACAGTGGCAGTATCGTAGCCAATGAGGTTAATCCGAGGCGCGATTATTGCTAATTGAAAGAGACATTCATCTTCTGACTGTTCTTTTTTTTTAGAGTGTGGACATCTAAAAAATTTTTAAAAGCCTATTTGAATAGGCACAACTGCCAACTTCACTTATCCCTTCAAATTTAATGAGCCTGTTTTGTTTTATGGGTGCTTCAAAAGAACAAACAGAGAAGAGGTGGCTATAAATGGAAAACATGAAGCAACTTGCTGAGACCTCATGGTGAGGTCGATGGCTTGCTTTGTCATGCCTTTGCAGACCAACATTTCCAGAATTCCCTTTTCAAACACAGATCAAAACTATATGAAAAAAGGAGAATTCTTGTTCTCCAAAGTATTGACATGAAAGAATATTTCAAGGCAGTTTGAGGGAGATGCAGCCACTAACATAGTAACAGTTAAAGCAGTAGAAATGTGGTACTTTTTTTTTGGAGACATTCAGCCCAGATTCTCAGAGCCAGAAATTATTCTGCCCTACCCCATCCCTGCCTAAACAACATTCCTCTTAAGTTCTCAAGAGGCCCTGGCATTTAGAACATTTGCTAATATTTATTCAACACCCAGAAGAGTACCTTAAAAATGGCAGGTCCTTGATGGTGGTAACACTCAACACCAGTAGCAAGTAGCCGTGTAAGAGGTAGATTTTCATAAACAGTAAGAGGGCAGAATAGTAAAGCTGAAAATTAAACATAAAAATTCATGGCAGCTTGTATCTGGAATATGTTGCCTAAAGAAATTCAGCTCAGTAATATGATAATAAATTCCTTTAAAATTAAACAAGCTGAGACATGAGGAAAGGTGCTTTACCGAGGTCATGAAGTACCTTCTCAGAATTAGTTTTATTCTTTCTGCGTTCTTATTGTTTCAATGTCTGCAATATTAGACTCATGTCACAACATAATAGTACGCTACAGTTTATAATCTTAATAACCCTAAGCACACACACATGCAGAGCCCACAGCTATTTCAGAGGCCTTCAGGAAGAACATGGATATAGAGGTTAAGAATGATTTAAGTAAGAAAGAACATTTGCCAAATACCAACTATATATTAAATTGAGAAGAAGGCTATTTGGACTAAACCAGTAAATTCTCTTTGGAAGCTAATAATAATAGTAATAATTAACAATCATAATTAGAATTTTTAGATGCATTATACATCTGGCATTGGCAACAATTCTGTGAAGTAAATTATTGTTTTTATCCCATTTCAGAAGTGAGGAAAGCAGGGCTCAAAGAACTTAAGTAATTTTTCCAGTTGTTCATAAGTCCTGTGGCTGATTAGTGAGAAAGCAAGGATTTGAACCTCAGCTGTCAGGCTCCAGAGGCTGAGACCTCAACCACTATGTTACGCTGCCTAGATTTAGGCTTAATATACTCCACCATGAGCAACAGGAATGAGACTAATTTGAAAACAAATTTCCCAAAGCTTAAAAAAAGACTTTCACTCTGCATACAAAATTTGAGATATTTCTTCTTTCATAGTATGTCGTGGAACTGCTGACCTAAAACAGTAGAATAACCCAACACCTCCCAGTTCTCATGTTGCCCTTTCCACTGACATGTTGCATTTCATTCAGTAGCCATTTTTTATGACAAATTAATGTAAGATTGTGTCCAATGTAACAACTATAGCTATGCACAGATTTTAATAATTTTCAAGAACTTGGATTTTTTTCCAGAAGCCTGCTTTTTTTAATTAAACATTTAACATCTGTACCTTTTGGTAATCGTTTATCACTTATTCCAGTTCTCATAATTATTAGTGGAGATTGTGCTTGGTTTTGGAACAATCCAAGGAGATTATCAATGGGGTTCCTTTCCTCTATTGGTAAATGAAAGATTCCAATAGTTACTAAATATTTTACCAATAGCAAATTAACCATAACTTCAGGTGCACCCTTTTTGAAACAATCTGAATTTTTTTAAACTTCATAATAGGAGATGGCTTCTTTTTCAAATACTTACCTCATACTTTTAAATTGATCAGTATTCTCCAAAGTGTCAAATTATAAATCACTGTCATGAATTATAAATTAACTTCACTATCAACTTACAAAATAAATTAATTCAGTAAATATAATTAAGTAGAATTTATTAGGTGACTATAATGTGTCTGAATAGTCAGTAGCAGTCCAAAACAAGTACCCATATTATTTACAGACAGAAATAAAAGGGATATTTATTAATTAAATGTAAAAGATCAATTTCTTTTTAGCTATTCCATTCCAAGTAGCATATGGTCCACAATAATTCATTTTTATTCATTTGTTTTCCAAATAAGATAAGCAGAAATTTGACTTAAAGACAAAGAATGAAAAACTAAGCATATTGAGTATGGTACATTACTTCAGCACGGTATTTACGATGAACAAGACCCTACAAAAAATGCTGATAAGATATATAAAAATATGAAAACAGGTCTAAAAATAAATTTATCCCATACATTTGAATTAGTTATTTTCATTCTGTGTTGTTTTGACTACATTTTTACGGAGAAAGATACATCCTAAAGAAAATTTTACTGAATCATTGTAATATTTTGACTAAAGTTATATATATATGTGTGTGTGTGTGTGTGTGTGTGTGTGTGTGTGTGTGTTTCTAATTTTTCCATTTCTATTTTTATTTTATGATACTATTTTCATCAAGATCAATTTTTTTGTGTGCTAAATTCTACAATGAAGATTTAATCACTTAGGAGGTTTTAATCTAGATCAAATTTTACTGATTGTGCCTTCAGCCATTTTGTGACCATTTTCTCACACCACATAAAATATTGCTACCTAAATTTTGTGAAGAATATATTACTCTTCTGTTAAATTTGGTAAATAACACGTTGTATCATGTGAAGTTTTAATTATTGTCACTGTTATTTCTTATTGATTATCTACACTTGTGATATTCATTATGATCTTGATTAAAAATAACTGACTATTGGTTCATGATAACATTAATAGTAATTTCTCTCAGATAATCCAAGATTAACCTACCCTTAAGGGTCAGCCAGTTGTATGGTTTGTATACTTCTGATCACTTTTGTGTTCCATGTACTAAGTACCCACATTGTTGACTGAATGATCTTGGTCAAGTTACTTAACCTATCTGACTGTTTCTCAGTTTTCTCATTTATAAAATTAGAATTATAATGGTATATACTTAATTAAATTGTTAAATTATAAGAGAATATAAATGTAAAGCACATAAAAAAACCCTTGGCATCTAGTAATCACTCAGTAGATATAGCTATGATACCTTTCACTATTGTTATTAGTGGCAGAGAAAAGAATAGATAAAAGCATCAGAATGTCCCTGATGTCAAAATGATAAAAGTCAAATGACAAGATCAAACCAGGAAGATCAAAGATGAGACCAAAATATCCTGTTTCATTTACACATAGTATCAACTCATTTACAAGTCCACCTGAAACAGAGAAAGAAGAAACTTTATTATTACACTCCATTGTAATTTAGCAACCATTTTGCTGTTTTAGTAACACCTCTACGAGGGGTGACACAAAAAAACAGAATTATCTTCTGGAGGGTAGGCCCCTTTTTGTATACAGGCTTCCCCCGCTAGGTGAGTGTTCTAGGAACCCATCTGTATCAGTATACCAGCCAGCATTGTTGTAAGGGGCTACATTTGGCTTCAGTGAGTTTTTTTGAAGACTTTTGAAGTCACTATGGGTGACTTACAAGCACACCTGTCCCCAAGGCACTGTGTGTTCAGGACTTTTTGACCAATAATGGCTCCCGTGCCCCAGTTCCCTATTCACCCAATCTTGCTGAGTGACTTTATGTTTCCCTGAATGAAAAAAGTCCTCAAATGGAAACATTTTGCTGATGTCAAAGAGATGAAACAAAACAGGCAGAAGAATTAAAAGACATCAAAATCAACAAGTTTAAAAATTGTTTTGGAAAAAAACGTCTCGATAGGTGTATTGCACTGAATGAAGGTACTTTGAAAGTGAGTGAATAAACATGTAAGAGTCAACACACAAATTTTTATAAGTAAATTCCATTTTTTGAGTCCCCCCTCATATACTAAGTTCATTTAGGTAAAGGTACAATACAACACCATGTAATTCATAGCAAACCTGCTACTGTCTCATGTCTTTTTATTTATTTTAATTATTACATGTTTATTTATTTTTAAGTATATTTTATTGATTAAACTATTACAATTGCCCCAATTGTTCTCCCTTTGCTCCCCTCCACCCAGTACCCCACCATCCCTCAGGCAATCCCCACAACTTTGTCCATGTCCATGGGTCATGCATGTAAGTTCTTTAGCTACTCCATTTCCTACACTGTATTTTACATCCCCACGGACTATCTGTAACTATCAATGTGTACTTCTTATCCCATTCACCTTTTCACCCATTCCTCCAAATGCCTCTCTCATCTGGCAGCCATCAAACTGTTCTTCGTATCTATGACTCTGTTTCTGTTCTGCTTGTTAGCTTAGTTTGTTTTTCAGAGTCAATTGTTGATAGATATGTATTTATTGCCAGTTGTATGAACACCCCCATTATTCATAGTTTTGATCTTTTACTTAAATAAGTCCCTTTAACATGTCATATAAAATGGTTTGGTGGGGATGAACTCCTTTATCTTTTTCTTATCTCAGAAGATATTTACCTACCCTTAGATTCTAAGTGATAGCTTTGCTGGATAGAGTAATCTTGGTTGTAGGTCCTTGCTTTTCATCATTTTGAATATTTCTTGTGCTTCCTTTCCAGCCTGCAAAGTTTCTTTTGAGAAATCAGCTGACCATCTTATGGGAACACCCCTGTAGGTAACTACCTGATTTTCTTTTGCTTCTTTGAAGATTCTCTCTTTACATTTAACCTTTGGCATTTTGATTATTATGTGTCTTGGTGTGGGTCTCTTCACATCCATCTTGTCTGGGACTTGCTGTACTTCTTGGACTTGTACATCTATTTCCTTCACTAAATTAGGGAAGTTTTATTTCATTATTTTTTCAAATATGTTTCCAATTTCTTGCTCTGTCTCTTCTCCTTCTGGCAACCCTACGATGCAAATGTTGGATCACTTGAAGTTATCCCAGAGGCTCCTTATATTATCCTCATTTTTTAAATTCTTTTTTCTTCTTGTTGTTCTGGTTTGTTGTTTTTTGCTTCCTTATGTTCCAAATCATTGATTTGGTTCTTGGCTACTGTTGATTCCCCATAAATAGTTCTTTGTTTCAATTAGTGCATCCTTCATTTCTGCCTGGATCTTTTTTTATGCTGTTGAGGTTCTCACCAAATATCTTGAGGATCCTTATAACCAATGTTTGAACTCTGCATCTGAAAGACTGCTTATTTCCATTTCTTTAGTTCTTATTCTGGAGTTTTGATCTGTTCTTTCATTTGGACCATGTTTCTTTGTCTCCTCATTTTGGCAGCTTCCCTGTGTTTGTTTTTATGTAGTAGGTAGAGCTGCTATGACTCCCTGTCTTGGTAGCATTGATGTAGTAGGTGCCCTGTGGGATCCAGTGGTGTAGCCTCCTCTATCACCCAAGCTGGCTATTCAAGGTGCATCCTCTGTGTGGGCTGAGTTATCCTCCTCTTGTAGTTAAGACTTAATTGCTGCTGGCAGGTAGGGAGGGATTTACCCAGGTCAGTCAGCTACAAGGACTGGCTCTGACCCCTGACCACCAACCTCCACCTTCTGTGAGGAACAGCTGTGTAGGAGGCCAACTCCACAGAGCAGGGCTTACTTCAGCAGGGCCCTGGTGTTCACTTATGTTCTGCCTGGGGCCACTTGGCATAAGCTACAAAGTGATCTTCAGCTAGCTGCTTCTCGTGCTGGGCTTGGAAGTGCTCTAGTGAGGCTAGGCTATGAATGAAGGCCGGCTGCTGCTAGTGCCAGGCCTGGTGCCACTTAGCAAGGTACCTGGGCTCACTGAGGCCAGCAGCTATTTGTTTGAGAGGACTTAGGAAGATCAGAAGCGTGAGTCAAGACAAGTCATTCATGAGGAAAAGCCACTGATAACCACTTGGTTGGGCCCCTAAGTTTGGTTGGGCAGAGTCTCAGGGAATCACCAGGGTGGGGCAAACAGTGTGAGCTAGATTGATGGAGTCTCAGATATGGCTCCTGCCATGCTCTGTGGCTCTGTGTGGGGAGGGCTCACACAAGGACCAATGGCCTCTGCTTGCCTTTCTGTCTGGGAGAAAGCTGTCCCCCAGATCTTGTCCTGATGCCAGATACTTCCGTTCCTTCCTGTATACCACTGGTGCTTTTCAAGCTGCTGCCCTGCTGCTGGAATTCAGCATATGTGAGTCTGAGTAAGTCCATATGCAGGCCCTTTAAGAAGAATAGCTTGGGAATCCAGCAGTTTCTTCCACGGACTCAATTTCCACTGGTTTTTACAGCCAGAAGTTATAAGGACTTATCTTCCTGGCACTGGCATCCTGGGCTGGGGGGCCTGATGTGAGGCTGCAACCCCTTGCTCTCAAGATGTCCTTTTTGATTTTTATCCATTATACATGTGTATGGTAGCAGCCCGTTCTATGTCTCTGCATCTCTGCATCTCTGCCCCTCCTACCAGTCTGGATGGATATGGTTTCTTTTTTAGTCCTGGTGGCAGGACCACCATTCAACTCGATTTTTGCCAGTTCTGAGTGATGGCTTTTCTATAGTTTAATTGTACCTTTTATGTGATTGTCCTAGGAGCTGAGCTTTGTTTATCTATGCTGCCATCTTGGACATCTTTCCTTTTTCTTTACCTTTCCTTCCCTTTCCTTTTCTTTTCTGTCTTTGTTTCTTTCTTTCTTTTTGCTGCAATGACTGCCCATCATTCCTAAAAATTATAATATTTATGGTAATTTGCTTACCAATCTTCCCTTCTCAATGTTTTCATAACCATCGCATCAATTAAGACTCATAACCACTTTGGAAAGTCTACTAGGGCATTATACTGCTATGATAACTGGGCCACAGAGAGACTATAAAATTTGTCCAAGGAACACAACTACCTAGGAGGTGACCCAGAACTATAAATTAACCCTTCAAAAATATATCTCAATCATACCCTGATACAAAAGCCAAACACATCACAAGAACAGAAATCTAGCTACTGACCAACATCCCTGATGAATATAGGCTCAAAAATCTTCAACAAAATACTTGCAAACCAAATCCAACAGCACACTAAAAGGATGATGCAACACATCTAAGTGGAATTTATCCCTGGGATATAAGAATGATTAGACATATGAAAATCAATTAATGTGATATACCACATCAACAGAATAAAAAATGAAAACCACACAATTGTCTTAACATGTGCATAAAAAACTGATTAAAAAAATTAAAATCTTTGCAGAACAACTCTCAGTGAACTAGGAACAGAAGAAAAATATCTCAATATAATTAAAACTGTATATGAAAAGCCAAAGGATAGTATGTGCAATGATAAAAAAAATTGAAAAGTTTTCCTCTAAAACTGAGAACAAAGCAAGGACACCTATCCTCCCACACCTGTTTAACATAGTACCAGAAGGCCCAGCCAAAGCAACTAGACAAGAAAAATAAAAAATAAGAGACATACAAACTGGAAAGGAAAAAATAAAATTATCCCTGCTTGCAGATGGCATAATCTTAAACACAGAAGACTCTGAAGATTCCTTTAAAAACTGTTAGACTTAATAAAGGAATTCAGTAAAGTTGCAGGGTTTAATACTAACATACAAAAATCAGTAGCATTTTTATACCCCAACAATGAACTATCTGGAAAAGAAATTAGGAAAGATTTACATACTGAAAACTACAACACACTGATGCAATAAACAAGACACAAACAAATGGAAATAAATCACATGTTCATGGAAAGACTTCATATTGTTAAAATGTACTTATTACTCCAAGTGATCAACAGATTCAATGCAATCTCTAAAAGAATCCCAAATGTATTTTTTCAGAAATAGAAAAACAATTCTAAAATTCATATGAAACCATGAGACCACAAATAGCCAAATGAATCCTGAAAAAGAAGAACAAAGCTGAAGGCATTATATTCCCTGATTTCAAAATAGATTATGAAGCTACAGTAAGCATTGTACTAGTGTAAAGGGAGATATATAGAGCCATGAAACAGAATAGAGCCCAGAAATAAATCCACACACAGTCAGTTGACTTTTGACAAGGGTGCCAAGAATACACAGATGGAAAGGATACTCTTTAAGAAGTAGTGCTGGGAAAAGTGAATATATACACACAAAAGAATGAAATTGGGCCTTTATCTGATGCCATAAACAAAAATAAATTCAAACATAAGGCTTGAAAGTGTAAAGCTCCTAGAAGAAGACATAATGGAATACCTTCAGGTGTTGACAATTACTTTATGGATATGACACAAAGGGCACTGGCAGGAAAAACGAAAATAAACAATTGGGGCTATATCAAAATAAGCTTCTGCACAGGAAAGGGAACAATTAACAGAGTGAAAAGGCAACCTATAAAGTGGAAGAAAATATTTTAAACCATATATCTGAGAAGAGTTAATCTCCAAAATATATAAGGAACTCCCACAATTCAATAACAAAAAAACTAATAACCTGATTTCATACATGGGCCTAGGACTTGAATAGACATTTCTTCGAAGACATACAAATGACCAATGAAGATGTGTGAAAAATGCTCCTTATCACTAATCATCAGGCAAATGCAAATCAAAACCACAATGCGATGTCATCTCATACATGTCAGAATGACTATTATAAAAATAAAACAAAACAAAAGGCAGCAAGTTTTGGTGAGGATGTAGAGCAGAGTTGTCAAACTCATTTTCACCAGGGGCCACATCAGCCTTGCAGTTGCCTTCAAAGGGCTGAATGTGATTTTAGGACTGTGTAAATGTAACTACTCCTTAACTGGGGACAAGGAGCTCGGCACAGCTGCTGGGTAGAAACAAGGTGCTGGCCACGTATAACAAGGTGGAGGGCCAGATTCGGCCCGACGGCCTTGTGTTTGCCACCTGTGATATAGAGAAAATGAAACTCTTGAACAGTGTTGGTGGAAATGTAAAAATGGTGTAGTCACTATAGAAAATAGTATAGAGGTTCTTTAAAAAATTAAGAATAAAACTACCAAATTATTCAATTTTACTCCCATGTATATAGCCCCCAAAATTAAAATTGGGATCTCAAAGAGGTAATAATACTTCCAATTTATTATAGTACAATAGCTAAGAGATGGAAAATACATAAATGTCCATTGATGAAAGAAGGGAGGGAAAACGTAGTATATACAATACGTACAACAGAATGCTATTCAGTCATTTTTAAAAAACAAATTCTGTAAATTCTGTAATACTTAATAACATGGGTGGACCTTGAAGACATTATGCTAAGTGAAACAAGCTAGACACAGAAAGACAAACACTGCATGATTCTATCGATATCAGGTATCTGAAATGGTGAAATTCATAAAATCAAACACTGAATGGTAGTTACCAGGGGTTGTGGGAAAATAAGAAGATATTAATCAGCAATCATAACGTTTCAGTTAGGTAAGATGAATAAGCTCCAGAGATCTGCTCTATAATGTTGTGCCTATGGTCAACAATAACACTTAAATTGATTAAGAGGATAGATCTAATGTTGTGTTCTAATCACAATAAGTTTTTTTGTTGTTTTTAATATTTTTTGTTGTTCTTCAAGTACAGTTGTCTCCATTAATCACAATACATTTTTTAAAAGAAAATATATCTTAGTTGTAAATGGTTTAGTTCCTCTAATAATTCATAGGATGCTGATCATAATATCTAAATAAAATGTTTTTGATTGCTTCCCATTACCCTTAGGATTGAAGACCAAAATCACCCACAACATAGCCTTCGTGTCCCTGGACGATCTGGCCCCTGCTGTCCATCCTCCTGTTGCCCCCTGCTGCTGCCTCATTCCCACCTCATTCCCGCTGCACTGGTCCTTCTATCACAAAGCTTTGACACTTGGCTACTGTCTCTGGAAACTATTCCCCCCACTTACCAACCAAATAAATCCTCTTCTTCTTTCAGATCTCCACCTCCCATTTCACAACTATGTCAAACTCCCCCGTTCTGTACTCTTATAGCTAGCTCCCTGTACTTCCCTTTTTTAGCGCTTATTACTGATAACATTTAAAATATACTTGTGTGATTATGTGATTACTGTCTGTTGTCCCCCCTGACTCTATACTCCATGATGGTGGGACCCCCATAGGTGGCTTTACTCACCACTGTTCAGTTTAACGGTGTGCCTGGAACAGAATAGATGCACAATTGAAACAAATGAACAAATATTATTTTTCCTTAACAAAATAAGTAGATTTGAATTTATGTTTATCACTTGGGACATACAACTCTGCAGCTTTCCTTGCCTATAGCTCATATATTGGACATGGTCCCATTAAAGCAGGAGCTTTTTCACCCCAAATAAAGCTCTCATCACAGAAATACAAGGCAGGGCATGGAATGCTACAGATATCAATGACCTCTAGTTCCTTTGGAAATATTAAATAATAAATAAATAAATAATAAATAAATAAATAAATAAATTTACCACACAGGTAGGGAGAGCCAAGGTGTGCCAGAGAAAGACCTGCTACCTGCATTAAGAATTAATCACTCCATGCTTACTCTTCTTTCTGAAAGTTAACCTCTCAGACACTATAAAGATTTTGACCACCTGACAATATTGATCTTTTGGCATCTTTGAAAAGAGCCCAGTTTTTTTATGGCTTAGAAATGTTTTGTCTTTATTTTTCAGCTCAACATAACTTAACTCCACATTGTAATACCTGAGTTGGTGACTCTTAATGCACGAAAAGACTTCACCTGATCCACCAATTCCAAGAGTATCTTTTCATGGAATCATGGCATCCTAAGGGCAAAATGGATCGAAGAGAGATCATAGCCCATCCCCTTTCACACCCACAGTTCCAATTCTTTCCATGCCTCTCACTGGAGTGTTTCCTTGAGCTAGGTAATTTGTTCCACATAGTTGAAGTTGACTTGGAACAGAACCTAATGGAAGTTCTGTGACAAAAGAGCAAAGAAGGTTGTATTTCTCCACAAAGATCTAGACAAACAGAAAGAAATGGTAGAGAAAAGGGGAGGTATGGGGAAACAAGAGTTGGGAAATGAGTAACAAGAAAAATAAGAATGAGGGGAAATACTGAAAATGAAAACAAAAACCTTCTGGAAACAAGCCCAAATTGAGATAGCCCAGGATATGAGTCAGAAGAGGTTTGGGGGTTGGGGGGCGGGGAAGAAATGAAAAGACAACCAAAGAAAAATCAGGAAAATGAAGTTGGTTTTGTTAATTTTGTCATCTTTATTCTCTTAAAGATATAAATTTACAGTTACTAAATAGAGCACAAGTTTGAGTTGTTGTAATGTACTGTATGTGTAGGGAACAAAACTTTTGAGGTAAAATATGGTAGTCCCAGGATATATGCAAATCAGATTAAAATATTAGAGATGCAAAATAAAGCATACTTTACATTTGTTTTAAACAAATCACATTGAGCAGCTAAGATCTTTTCCAAAATGTTTACTTTTCCTTTTCTTCACCAGCTTCCTCAAAGTGTATTTACCCACATATCCTGATGTTAGTGGCATATAAATCAAATTTTCCATAAAAATCAGATATAAAAAATGTGTGAGCACAGGAGGTTCCTGATATTGGCAAGACTCCCATCCACATACACTACTGGGCCTGATCCACTAACGTTTTTAATTAAATTTATTGGAGTGACATTAGTTAATAAAATTATATAGGTTTCAGGTGTACAATTCTATAATATATCACTGCTGATTCACTAACATTATGAAGTCAATTTGTTCTTACTTCAGTAATGTGACAGCTGCTACCAATCTTAATTTACATGTACTAATGTACTCTCTCTAAGGAGCAAGATGTCTCCAACAAATTCCTTTAGAATTGTCATGTGAGATATTGCTGCAAAATGTGCAAACTCTTCCTGACTACCAATTTGCTATCAGACTGTGACTAAAGTATCTGAAGATTTGGAAAATCCAGCTCAATATATCCAGCTTAGGGTCTGGCACAAATAACGCCTTTTTTAATTATAAACTCTTTTCTTACAAATCATAAGCATGTAATTCTGTAACATAACAATGTCACACTCAAGCACATCATATGACATCTGACATCAAATTAAATATGACATCAAATTAAAACTATAAATTATTACACCCATATTATTACCCTACCAACCACTCAAGCAGGCCTTACTTCTGCTGGACCCTGTATTTGTGACCAACGGCAGTTTCAGAGCTTAGGAAGGGATGTGCCATTGTGTGGGTAGGACATCTGTAGCAGAGAAAACATCTCTTAAGACAAGAAACTTACATGCCACACAAGACACTTGGCACCTTGGGAAGATCTAGTGTTGATCCGTTATAAAGCAAATAACATTTCTTTCCAAACAAACAAAAACTCCTTGGAAGGGACAAGTTTCAGATTATATAGAATAATCTCAGCTTTAAAATGTCAAAAAGGAAGCCCTGTAACTCTCTTTCTGCCAAAGTCTGACTCCCCAGGAGGGGCTCCCAGAGCAGTCTTCAAGTCTGTTGACTTGGTTTTTTTCAAGCTATTAATGTAACTCGCAGCTACGTTGGTTTGTTTTGTTGTTGTGACATGGTCTCCATAGATGTGCATTGAAATTGTGCCCAGCTGCACTGAAGCCAAGAACCATGCAATCTGGAGGTTGTGCAAGCTAGATTACAAGGCTCCAAGGTATCCAGTGCCTGCACTGCTCATCTCTTCTGCTTACCTCAAAGCTTGGCTTGTCCAGCCTGGGCAACAGAATGCTACATTGGCACTAGATCCAAATGCTTAAGGAAAGTGGCTACATTTGCAGAGATTTATCTTCACATCAGGGCTTTATTTGGTTGCATGTCTAGGAATGGTCGATGATAACCAGGACCAGTTTGGTGCCTATTTGTTTTTAGCTTTTCTTCTTCCTCTCTGTAGATAGCCCAGCTTGCTCATCTTTTCCCTCAAGAGTCCATTACCCTCATGTTTTTTAATCCCCTGTCCTTCTCAACAAATGAATTCTCAAGAAATCATTTGATCAGTTCTTTCACACTGGACTTAGCAAATAAAAATACAAGATAACCACTTAAATTTGAATTTCAGATAAACAGCAAATTACCTTTTAGCAGAACTATGTCCTGTGCAATATTTGGGACATACTAATACTAAAATTAGTAATTGTTCATTTAAAATTCAAATTTAACTGGTTGTCATATATTTTATGTGGCAACCCTATACTACAGAATAAATGACTTGTGATGTTTTTACCCCTCTTAAAGTATTTAACTTAGGGCCAAAGTCCCATTGCTTAAAGCAAATTAATAATTAGGAGATTTTAGCAATAAACTAGAAGAAAAAATATATCAGATAAGTGATCAGTTATTATGCTTAGCCATACTTTTTTAAAAATTGCCAAACACTATAACTCAAAAACAGGAATCATACCTTAATAATTACCCACTTAGACTTAAGGTTACTGATCAACATTTACTTCAAATCAGACAATGTGATTGTTCATGTTGATTAGTGTTCAGTTCTTCTAGATGCAGGAACTGTGATTCAAAGACACAATTCTCTGCCCCATAATATCCATTCCGACCGTGTCTTGAGTGGCTAGAGATACAGGTGGTGTTAGTTGAGTATCCTAGGCCTCAGCTCACATCCCACCAACACAGACTTTTCACACATCATGTCTATTGACAAAGCCAAGCATGAAATATATTCAAGTTCTCAGGAAACGTATAGTTAGCATTAGGGAAAGGGAATAATTGTTCTTAATGAGAAAATAGGGAGCAGAGTGGAGTAAATGAACTTGGTATTTAAAATGTAAATGGAGAGGAAATAAACTCAATATAAAAAATGTAAACAGGGAGCAAAGGGGACATTTGGACCAACCCCAATTACCTAGAACATGTGTTTACTCCACAGTATGAATTAAGGATTTCTGGAAAGAACCCTGTGGAAGCTATTAAAGATAAGCCCATTCAACACCTATCCCAACCTCCCCCTGGAATGCCTTCCTGTATATTACAGAGGCTGGTAAACTAAAAACTGGTTTTTCCACAATTCCTTCTAAATAGGGCTCTGTGTATGATGCAGGCTCCATCGTTGTCATATTCACTTTCAGAACATGAATTCAGACTGAGTGAAACAAGAAGGAAGCCTGGGCATGAGGCATCATTCTGCTGCTCTACATGGAGTGTTGATGCTCCAGCTGAGCAGAAGTGGCTTTCTGACCACAGCTTCCCCGTTGGACAGGCAGTGACCAGATCAAGGCAGCATGGCAGTTCCTTTGATGGCTCAGTTGTGGTGTGGTTTGGGGATTCATTTTTGGAAGCTCACCAGCCTAGAGTCTGTTTCTTCAGCCCACAGAGCAGTTCTGTAGACCAGTTAACACATTCCAGCTTACACCAGCTAGAGTGGGGTCTGTTCTCTACAACTGAACACTAACCAATACACGCCGTAGCTCCCAAAATATCTATTTCACTAGTCTAATGGTTCTCAACTGGGGATAGTGTTTCACTCTGCCCAGAGGAAACATGGCAATGTCTGGACACATTTTTGGTTGTCA
The DNA here is from genome assembly GCA_004027735.1 of Carollia perspicillata. Lineage (NCBI taxonomy): Eukaryota > Metazoa > Chordata > Mammalia > Chiroptera > Phyllostomidae > Carollia > Carollia perspicillata. The sequence goes on from PVKM010001127.1 coordinate 34,975, forward strand.
TAGCTGGAACTGGGTGGTGGGGGGAGGGGTGCTGCTGGCATCTAGCAGAGAAAGGGCAGAGATACTGCTGAACATTCTAAAATGCTCAGGACAGCTCTACCACCACCACCACCAAGACCTGTCTAGTCCAAAATATCAGTAGTGCCACGGCTGAGAAACCCTTCCCTAGCCCAGAATGCAATCTGAAAATTTATCATTAAAAAATGCAATATTTTGGCTTAGAAAATGCCCTCTTTCACAGTACAAATAATCCTCAAAAATTACAGGTAAAGTTTTGCTCTCAGCCAATATTGTATTAAGAACCGTAATCTCTTTATTCTAAGATTTACATGCTTTTTAAATTTTAATATTTCTGAAACCATGTCATGACCTAACATTAAGGTATGTTTTCAATGTGGTGATGTTTTTCTTGTTTGTTTTCTTTAAGATCAAAAAGGTGTTATCAAGTCTATAGCTTATCTTAGAACTGATAGTATCTGCAATCAAGGAACTAGGGCAGGTTAAGTAGGTACTTTCCTGAGGGCAAACTTACCAAAATGCATGGGGAGGAACACCACTGAATGTGGGCAGGGGCACCATAGTCTCAGCCCTAACAGTACAGCAGAATCACTATAGCGTTTTTCATAATGGTTTGGGTACGAGGCCCAGACACCAGTATTTTCTCAATGCTCTCTAGGGTCAAAAACCACTAATTTGGGGCACTTTGAAGAATTTGGACACCTGAAGATGGAGAAAAGGGGACAAAAGAGGTGCCATTAGTAGGAAAGATATGCAAAAATGTGACGGCAGATTACCAGACAAAGTTCAAAACCTCACTCTTCTGCCCAGGACCAGACCTCGTTACTATTGCCAGACAATTTGCTAACACTCCAGCCTTGGAGTTGTTGAGTAACTTTCACAAGCTCTCTGGGACCCAAAGAAAATCACAACCAGAGAATTCAACTAGTAATGGATTCTGACAAAAAGAAACGAAAGATGCTTTCATCTACTCCAAAATGGAGCACATGTTGAGAAGGGAGGTGTATCTTACAAATACATTTCCTTTAAACTTGCAAACATCTCATTCCCCTATGAAGTCTAGCTCCTGTCTTAAATGAAGAGGTGCTAAGTATTGTCTAAACTGAATTAAGTCCACTGCCTAAAAGTGCTACTGACTTAAAAGGCATGGGGAAGAGAAACAAGCCCCTTTTAAAAGGAAGAGCAAAAATTCAAGAGACAACAGTAATAGGAGTCAAAGGAACTCCCCTACTCCAATAACTCTTCTCTCTCGCAGTGGGAAGAGATCTACACTGGTCCCAAGAAATGTTGCCTCACAAATTTGCTGCCAATCTAACAACCCTATTTCTTTGTTAAATTTTTTCTTAAAATCAGCCTTGGCTGCTGTGGCTCAGTATACTGAGTGCCAGCCTATGAACCGAAAGGTCGCTGGTTCCATTCCCAGTCAGGGCACATGGCTGGCTTATGGCCCAGATCCCCAGATGGGGGTTGTAAGAAGCAACTGATTGATGTATCTCTCTCACATAAATTTTACTCTCCCTCTCTTTCTCCCCCTCTCTTTCTCCCTCCCTTCCCCTCTTTTTAAAAATAAATAAGAAGGAACGGTTTTCAGGAACATCTATAAAGGACACATGGACAAAACCAAAGAGGGGTAGGGATTATGGGTGGGAAGTGGGGATGGCTGGAGTGGGGGGGAGTAGTGGGGGTAAATGGAGACAACTGTACTTGAACTACAATAAAAAAATGTTTAAAAATTTTAAAAATAAACAAATAAATAAAATCTTTAAAAATTTTGTTTCCTTAAAGTCAAAATTGACACAATAAATTCTACAGTGTCCCCAACTTCCTCAAGAGTGATAGTGTAGACTTCTAAAGCCAGATCCTGAATAAGATCCCAAGGCCATGCTGCTACACCCAAAAAGTGTGTTTAGGTGACAGGCCATAGCAGAGAATTAATCTCCAGCAAAAAAAAAAAACCTGAAGCTTTAATCTATCTCTTTAGAAACAATCACTCTCATTATTCCAGCAGAGTCAGTTTTCCCTTATTTTAAATTTATTTATTCAGAGACTTCTAAATATATGCAGGTCTGTTGAAACAGCCTCTGGGCCCAAGTACAATAAAAACATTAATTAAAACACACGATTAGAAACACCCAGCAGCAAGCCTGGAACCGCTTCAAATGAGCTCTGCTGTTCCGTGTGGGTCATAGAAGATAAAGCCACCTGCAGGTGACCTGTACTGTGCCCCTTGGCTCCCTCGTGGATTCCTGACCAGCTGACGATAAGATGGGTGCTCTCTGCTGAAGGATGGCCACACCCCATTATTCCACTTCTCTCCTAGCTCTTGATTTGGCACAGCTTCTATCTGCCTCTCCTTTCATTCTGCAATGGACTAACAAGAAATTCACAGAAACCTCACTTTTGGCAGCGATCTGGGCATGGGAACCTTACATAACCGTTGGGCTTTGGCAGGGTAGGACTGAAGGGCCGGGTGCCCTCTGCTGAAATGTGCCCTGCACTTTGTGGGCAGTGTAACTCTCCCTGAGGTGGTCTGTCCTTGGTTCTGGCTCTGAATACTTCTGAATGCAGAAGTCACAAGCGAATGAACACAGAACACACAGTGTCAGAGTCAGAGGGAGCCCGTGGAGAAGAGCATGGATTTCAGACAATGTAGCCACTGCAAATTGGGGTTGAAGGGTGCGTGCAGGAAACCCATCTTCAAAATAGATGATAAACCTTCACTCCCTTGTGACATAGAAAATTCCCTAAATTCCAAATTTGTTTACACAGCTAATTAGGCATGAAAATTTTGAGTCTAGCACAGGCCTGTTAAGAAAATCTTCTTAAAGGCAGAGATCTTCTGTTAAGGGCACGTATCCAGTGAGGGATGTCATCAACCGGTAATGTGACTTTATCATAAGTTCTACCCTTTTCTTCAAGGTTCACAAGTAAAACAAAAACAAGAGATCTTGGCCTCCTTCTTTTATGTATGATTTTCCCACAAATCTCCCATCTTAGAAAAACAAGAAAAGAGATTTGAAAGAAAACAATAGCAGATCAATGTTAGGTAGGAATAGTATTTCAAAAGCAGTGGGAATGTATTATTTGCTGTTCCACTAAATTCTGTATTATTCATTCCTCTTTTTTTTTCTTTAATGACAAATCTACCCATATCTTATTACAAAGAGGCTACCTCCTAGGAAGATAAAAATGCCTTTTATTAGGCATCTGACCCAAATTACACCTCTGGAACCCCTCTACAATCAGCCATAGTGTTTTTCGCAATTTTCTGATGTCGCCAGATTGGCTGAAACTCATGTGCTGCCTGCTACTACATTCTGAAGTGCCAGGCTGGTACCTAAGAGGAAAAATAACATTTTCCTTCACTCTTAACCCACATTCTGACTTCTCATGCTGAATTCAATCCCCAGCTAATTAGTTCAAGAGCAAGCAACTTTAACCAAGATTCGGTATTGCTTTCCTGTTTCTGAGAGCCGAGCTTTCCCCAAATGTAGCTCTCTTGTTACCCTTTGCATTTTAAATAAGCCATTTTGGAGCATGGCTCTTGTTTTTTCTTTAATATATGCACACCTTGGGACTGCACTAAAGCTTGTGATGGCTCTCTGCCGGCAGTCAGGGCCACAGAGTGTCTACAAGATCAGGCTTCGTCCTGCAGTAGGCACCCACTGTGCAGACCCGGCTGGACAGGGAGATTGCAAGTCCATTTTCTCAGAAATGCAGGGGCCCTGGTATTCTGACACAGAGGCCTGGAGCGCATTGGTTCCTCCATTTTGTTTGTTTGAAACATGCTGGAACATTTCCATAATTGATGGTTCCTAGAACAAAGTATTCCACAGGAGTCAATTTTCCAGACAAATGGAGACTTTTAAATGTAGTTTAATAGAAACTTTCTAAAAAGTTCTTTTGGATCTCAAACAAGATATGGTAAATGTATTTGACTTTTCGTTAATGATTTAGAGTCCTCTTGAAACTATCAGTTATTAGCCTTGGCTGGTGTGGCTCAATAGATTGAGTGGTGCCTGCGAATCAAAGGGTTGATGGTTCAATTCCCAGTCAGGGCACATGCCTGGGTTGTGGGTCAGGTCACCAGTAGGGGGTGTGCGAGAGGCAACCACATGTTGATGTTTCTCTCCCTCCCTTTCTCCCACCTTTCCCCTCTAAAAATAAATAAATAAAATCTTTGGAAAATAAAAATAATTTAAAAATCAACTGTGTTATTACATTGGGGTATAAAACCACATATACATGGAATTATTTGCCCCTACATTAAAAGGCCACTATCCTTAGTTACTTAGACAAATTTTTATTTTTATTTCTGTTTTTTTCCATATGATCAAATAATCAGTGGTCATTTTGCATTGATTTTTATGTCAGCCCCTAGAAGCAAACTTTGGATTTATTGCTTTTAGCTTTCAGATGGCTAGAAATCCAACTAAGTTTGTTGTAACAACATCTACATTAAATTTAAATCAGTTCTGGAGTGCATCCTGAAGCTTAGCCTTCTGATCTAAATGCCTAAGTATCAGCGCATGAATGTGAGGCATCAATTCTGGCTGCTGAAAGCCCTTTGAGCTCTGCATCAGCTCTTTATCCATACCTCACAAAAGAGGGATCACCAGATACTTGTTCTGGGGTATTGTACAGTGGAGTTCAGCAATCAGCTACCAATTTGTTCACTCTAAGAGCTCTTTCTTTCTCACTCTTACCTTCTCTTCATCCCTCTGGTTTCTGCTGTGAGCCATTTCAGTAAGCATTAAATCATCCACTATAAGAAATAACAAAAGAAGCAAACCTTTTTCTTTTTTAGTTACAGTTGACATTCAATGTTATATTAGTTTCAGCATAGTTGTTAGACATTTATGTAACTTATGAATTGATCCTCCAACAAGTCTTTTAAATTATGCAAACTGAACTCTGATTTCAGGAGGGAGAGGGTAAAGGGTCCATGAGAGAGGATGAAAATACATCAAAATGAAAGATTTTATTTATTAAATTTGCCCCTCGTGGAAATGGAAGCATAAAGTTTAGCTACGCTCACACAGGCGCCTGCCATTTTCATATGTAGCAATCTTCCCCGGTCATAAAATCTCAACCTCTTTGACTAAAATCCCAACAACTATTTGAAATTCCTATCCCAGATGACCCAAGCAAAGGTGACTCAGAGTGTCAAAAGAGCCCTCGCCAAAAAGATAAAAGCACTTATTCAACACCACACTATACGATCACTATATGATATTGGCACTGGTTTATTTGCTGAGGACCATTCTCGTTTTGAAACCCAAACTCCCACATCCAGGGAAACTTCTCAGTCCTAAGCAATTCAGAACATTTGGTCACCCTAGTGAGAGATGATCCCTCAATGGCTTCTTGTATTTTCCCCCAGGAGGTCACATTTACCTTCTAAGCAAAACTTTTTATTCTTATTTTAGCATTTCTAAGAATTTAAAGAATCCTTCCCCTTGTCTCCTTCTGCCCAGGCAGTCTAGATAATTCTTTCTTAGTAACATTTCTAGCATCACTCTCCTTTTTGTATTGCCTCTAACTTGGACTTTATCGCCTATTCCTGAACCATTGTAAAACTTCCATGAAGTCTCCCTGTCTCCACTCCAATGTGTGTGCCCCTCTCAAATTAATCTTTTTGAAACCCTTTTCTGCACAAGGTTCAGCTGAAGTCCCACCTCCTCCATGAAGTCTGATATCTTCCCTGGCAGGAAGGACAGCATGAGTAGGAGGGGAGACAGGAATGGCAGGGGGTGTCAGCTGCTCCATGTTGGTAGGAGCACTGTAGGGTCAGCACAGGCTGTTACCTCTGCAACGTAGCAGAACAAAATCAGGACAGGCTGCAGAGGGCAGAGAAAGGCAAAGCACAGAGGTCAGTAATCCAGAAAAGGCTGTCTGAGAGTCAATCACCAGGTCAAGGAGGCCCAGCCACAGGCAGAAAACTGTATCCATGGGATATCCAAAAGCCAGGACGTGCTGGACACAGCACTCTAGAAGCAAGAGTTTAACACCAAGCAAATCCTGGAACAGCAGACTTTGCCCTTTAGCTAGTTCAAAGTAGGGCTGGCTATATGAGAAGGGAAAGGGACCTGCAATAGCAGGAACTGCCTGGGCCATTCTTTCTGCCATTAGCAGGTTCTAATTTGGAAAAGCTGTTAATATTTTATTGTATTCACCCTTTCAGTGTTAACACTACATCTTATATCTCTCTATATTCTCCATACCTAGCAAACTAGGTAGACAATAAATATTTGATTTAAATAATAATAATAAAATATGCTCCCACGTTCTGAAGGCCATGCACATAGGACACCATGAGAAGCTTATAGAGACTCCACAGCTCTTCAGTGATTCTGGAAGTCATCTGCCAGGTTTGGGTCTAAGATGCGCTACTCAGCAAGTCACTGAGCAGACACAGATCCTCCCTTTTGCCTTTTTAAAACTTCAGAGCAAATCATCAACTCTCTGACTTCTTTTCGTGTCTTACTTCAAACCCTAAGCACCAAAAATAAGTAAATAAAATAACAAAACAAGCTACCTTTCACCAAGGCTACAAACCAAGCCCCAAACCGAAAATATCCTCATTCCCACGCTATCATGTTTGTGAGTGCTTGAGGTTCAATCAGAGGGAATGAAGAATTGACCTCGCTTAGTTTCTCAACCTGAGAGTTCACAGCACACATGCTAAATCACTTCTTGAGCAAATGCCATGGTGTGTTCATGCTGAGAATACCTTTAAAATGGTCAAGGCTTACAAAGACATGGCTAAGAATATATTTTTCACTCAATAACAGTTAGGGATAAAATCCAAGTTAAAATGAAGGCTTATTATGTTTGCTTCATAAATGCAATCACCTTCCTTTATTCACTGATTTATGAAGTCCCTTGAGTAAATAGGGAAAAAAGTGATAGTTGAGATTTATAAATAATGTACTATTGGAAATGCCTCAAGTGAGAGCCTTGTTTTAAGTGCCAAAGTAAACACCTGCAACCATAAAAGGGGGCTGCTGTATTTTGTTTTCTATAAACAAAAAGTACCCATTGTAATTTTGGAGAGTCTCGGGGGGAAACTTAAAGGAGGCTTCAAAATGATCCTCTGATGGGAATCTACAGGAGATACCTAATGCTTATTATTCACCTAAAGAAAGTGAGTACTCTAAACTTTATAAATCATCTAAACCAGAACTTCTCAAACTTATGGCTAAACAATACATAATGTCTTATATCTTCAATAAAGTATTTATGTTTATTTAGTTAATTGTAGAATTTACTAATTGACCTTTTGGACCAGAGAATTATTTGTTATGGTGGGCTGTCTTGTGCATAGTAAGATAAAGCAGCAATTCTAGACTCAGCCTACTAGACGCCAGTAGCAGACCCTGGCCACCACCACCACCAGTGGTGACAACCAAAAACGCTCCAAACACGTCCAAATGTTCCCTGGAAGGAAAAACTACCGCCAGTAGGGCACCGCTGATTTAAACTAGAGAAACTTTTTTTTTAAGTGAAGGATCTTAAAACAAGAGGTCTGGTAGGGCACAGCAAAGAATTAGTGACGCCAAGGGAACCCTGCACTAAACAAGATCATCAGCTCAGACAAGTGATTAAAAAAAAGGCACAGGACTAAACACGCCTGAAATATGGAACTGTACGACCTAACCTGCAAGAACGGTGGTATAATGAAAACCAGAAAGGCCAGCATTGGTGAAATGTTAGAAAAATATTTTTCTTAAATTTCTATCTAAAAAAAAAAAACTATCTGGATGGAGAAAGTCAGTTTCACTCAGAAACAGTCCACAAAGAATGACAGCTCCACACACCCCCCAAAAAATTACACTTTCAAGTATTTATCATTTAAAAAAATTAGATTTCACAAACTTCCAGGTAATCAGTACTAGTTTGAAAAGCTATTGATATTTCTATGTACTCATCCTTGAATGAAAAGTCTAGCCTAGAACTCTCTGTATCCTCCACACTTAGCGGTATGGGAACTCAAGAAATATTTGTATGAACGATAATGAAATGTGCCTTCACGTCCTAAAAGGTATTAAGAAGACATTAGGAAGTGTCACAGTGGAAGTGACGTTGGACATCTTACCCAGAAATAAGAAGAGCTACACGGAAAAACCCAGACAAGGTCCACCTGAAATATCTGAGTGGGAAAAGCAAAGGTTGGAGAGTTGGAAAGACCAGAATTAAATCCTAGTCACGCTGGCTTCGGATACGTGAGTGTTGGTTCTGTTTACTCTGTTGTACTCTATAAAATGAGCACGATAATCATACATCAAAGGGCAGTTAATATAATAGTACAAAGTTTAGTACACACAAAAAGAAAAATAAACCAGCTTTCTTGAACTACCTCTCCAAGGAAATGTAATTTTGCATTAACCTTTCTTTTTGAAATCAGAAAGAGAAAAGTCTCAAATCATTGGTGACCTCAAAGTGCCAACAAAGCCCCATGCCAAAAACAATAGTGCAGAAATCATCAAGGAATGTGAAAAAGGTGACAGACGCTTGAAAATAAGTGAATAAAATATTAACAGATTACTACCAATACGAAGTCAATTATAAGTCTGCTAATATTTCATGGAAACTCTAAGGTATGAACAGAAAATTAGAACATAAAGTATTTGTTTATTTAGTTAATTGTAGAAGTTATTAATTTTAAAAAACAGTTATGTTTATGCTTTTTTTATAAAAAGAAAATTGATTAAGTTAAAATATGTTTGGTTAAAATGAGCTTCCAACTTTGTTTTAAAAACTTTTAAACTGAAGTTTCTTTCTGGGGTTATGGAAACATTCTATTTCTAATTTGGTTATTGGTTACTTGGGTATATACATTGGTGATAACTAATCAGTTGCTCATTTAAGATCTTGCATTTTACTATATCTGAAAACATATTATATGTATGTTTATACATATATATGTATATTTGTGTGCACATGTAAATTTGTGCACATATTCATATATGTACTTGTGTGTATACATATATTTGTATATTTTTTTATATATCACTTTTAAATTTGCTAAAAAATATAGCTGCAAAATTTGTGTGATCCAGGCCTTTTTCCTGTACCTCAAACTGGTCTATTTTTAAAAGCAATTTTAATTGTCAAAGTAATAAAATTAGAAATAGGAAAGAACATTGGTTAGTTAGTTCACAGAAATAAAAATAAAAATAACAAAGAATGATCACAATAGCTTTAACTCACAAGACCACCAGCTATATTATAAGATTTACTCTTTAGTTTTTTTATTATTGTTATTATTGTTTAGTTTTGATTGTCGTCTGCAAAAGAAACACCTCCAAGTTACATTAATTGTGTTTCTCATGTATTTGGGAATTCGATTAAGGACTGTTTGAGTTAAGGTGGAAAATGCATTAAGGCATATACAGAAATATTCAGAATACAATTCCAGACACCTTATAGGCTGGAATAAAAACCTTTCAACTATAAATTACAAAATGGCCAAAAGCCTGTCATGTCTGTATGACATAGAGAAAGGTAGGTTATTATCTTGGTAGTCAATAAAGGTGACTTCTTAGTACATATTATTAATAGAAGTATAGTTACTATGTAGTGAAAATACAAACTAACAATGAGACCTAGTAATACTGTATGTATCAGCAACTACATAACAAAAGCATACACAAAAGAAAATTTGACAAACTAAAGCAAGAAAAAATGAAATAAAATTATAGCTACCAGACAGTCAAATAAATTATTTTTTAATTTAAAAATAAATGATTAAGGGAATGATAAAGAATGTGAGATAGCAGTCATATTTAAAAAGTAAACATTAGTTTAGATTTGTGTACTTTCTTTTCCAGAGAGAAGAAACAAACTTAAACAAATTTTCAAATGAAAATTTTAAAATCCCAAAGAGGCAATAAACAAAACTGAAAGAGAACAGAATTGAAAAGACCAATAGTCGGCTGCTTGAAAATAGCCTTTCCTGATCCTTCTCCACTCTCCGCATCAGCCTCCTTGTCTCTTGCCCCAGTCAAAACAAGGGACCCCAAGCACTGAACTCTGTTTAATGCCTTGCTTGTTTGTTTGTTTTTCAGTGAGAGAGGAAGGGAGGACTGGGGACCTGGCCTGCAACCCAGACATGTGCCCTGAGCGGGAATCAAACTGGTGACCTTTTGGTTCACAGGCCTGCACTCAGGCCACTGAACTGCACCTTACTCTTACTCTTATCTTTATTTGCTATTACTATCATCTTTAAGATAAGAGTAAAGGCAATGCCTTACTCTCCAGGATAAATAAATAGCCAAAAATTTCCTGATACTGAAGAAAAGTTAAAATAAAAAATAAACCAAGACAAATTCTGAGGGAAAATAATTTTAACCATCTACCTATGTGAGGGTAAAATAAGGTCATTTCTAGACATACAAAGAGTCTCTTGCAAGCTCCTACGCACCCTTTCTTTGGAAGTTACTGAAGAATGTGCCCCACTAAAATGAAGGAGTAAACCAAGAAAAGAGAAGATTCGGCACCATGGTGTCAAAATGAATCCTAGTAAACAGATGTATAATAGCTATAAAGAGCAACCAATCCTGAATGAAAAGGGAAGATTCAAGGTGACAGAATTCTCTAGAAAAAAATAATATAAAACTGCAGATTATCTTACAGATTTTATCATGTGGAAGGCTGTATTGAGAGCCACTTTATAAAAAAGAATCAGTCACAATTCAAAATACATAAAAAGTAAGCAAATTAAAATATAAAATAATTATTAGCTCCAAAGAAACTAAGAAACTGTATCAGAAATGCAATCGTAACCCTGGCCAGGTGGCTCAGTGAGTTGCAGCGTCATCCCAAACACAAAAAGGTTGCAGTTCCGATTCCCAGTCAGGGCACGCACCTAGGGCAACTGATTGATGGTTCTCTCACATCAATGTCTGTCTGTCTGTCTCTCTCTCTCTCTCTCTTCTTTCCTCTCTCTCTAAAATCAATAAAAAACATATTCTCAGGTGAGGATTTAAAAAAAGAAGAAATTCAACTATGTAGTATAAACTATATATACATGTAAGTTTTAGTGTGTTTAAACTTTGTATAGTATATGTACATTACATATGTTCAATAGTACATAATATAATTTATAGTATAATCTATATAGTCTAAACTATATAGATGTATTTGACTAAATAATATAGTATATATAGTATAAACTATAGACATAGTATGTTAGTGTAACTGTGTGATTGTACATACACAGTTTAAAGGGTATATATATCTCACATATTTCTACAAACTATATACCTATATACTACATAACAGGTATAATAAATCACTGAATAAGGATTTAACCAAAAATTATGATTCTACTATTCTGAAAGGAATGGAATGGGAAAAGGAGTTGTAAGTAAGTCTAAAAATGCTGAATCAAACAATAGCAACATATGTGTAGTATTTTGATATGAGAAGTCAGTACTGGGTAAAGATCTTGAAAGTGCTTACTGCAAGAAGGCAGTGGTAGCCAGAAGAACAAGAGGCAAAGTAAAGTGGAAGAATAAAGAAAATACTGGTTTTTGCTTAAGCCTCATTACTTGACTTTAAAACAGTATGCTCATATTACATTAATGAAAAAAAGGAAAACATTAATCTTGTATAAAAAAGAAAGGAGGAAAAAGAATACAGCGATGACACTTAAAATAGATTTATATACATACTGTGCAAATCTAAAAATATTTATACAATTGTTCTAGGTACTAGAACTCTAGAAAGCAACTGCTCCCAGCTTTTCAGTTAATAAACTCACCCTCATTGCAAAGGTATTTAAATTCAAGTTCAATCTAAGTGATCATATTAATTCCAAAAACACCAGTTGGTGGGAAGTAGGAAGGAAACCTGGCCGATGAGGTGTTAGTTACAATTGCTTCCTGTCCCATATGCGTCATGAGGGCTTGGGTCACGTGTTCCCAAAGGGATTGAGGACCTAGGTCACATCTACTGCTTAGGCAATTCTCACACTGCAGTATACATAATAAATAATCCAAAGCTATTTTAATTACAGGGACAGGAAGGTTTAGACAAAGCTATTTAACTGATGGAGAAGAGAAAATTAAAATTAGTATCTTATTCATAGAGATACAAAAAGAAAAGCTATCATTCATAAAATAAAATCATCATGAGCATTCCCAAGGATAAGTAGGCATGCTCACTACCCAGTAATCCAGAAGCAAACCAAACCCTCTGTTACATAACTCCTATTTTACATTTCTTAATCTTTGAGTAATTAACATTGAAAAAAGTATTTTCTGGGCTACTCCACAGACAAATAGTTTCCCAGCAGAAAGAGACAGGCAGAGAGGCCCAAGCGTGTGATGAACTTGGAAAGCTATGAATCTTACCAAATTTGCAGTTGAATTGTTAACTGTTAAGACTGCTGAGTTAAACAGGAAAGATTTGGGTGGATAAATGAGGTTTTGTTACCTTTGCTTCTTCGCTAATTTTGTTTGTTGCAGCTGTTTGTTGCCATGAGCACCAAAAGTTATGACACTGCAATTCACACTGAATATTTTTATTTGGAAAATAAGGTTTCATTTACATAGTGGAGGTTCATCAACCACACGAACTGGGAGTGGGACATTTATGCACACACCATAGATTTATTTGCTAAACTACTGATCTTGTGTATTTTTAGATGAATTACAAAATGGTGCTTCTTCAGTTTATAGAATCTTTTTGCTGATTTATTCAATGAATATTTGTAGCATACCTACTTACTGTACACTCTGTGCTACTATGTACTGTGTGCCCTGAACTCTGTGCTAGGGGCTGAAAATACAGCAGTGCAAAACAGAATTTACAATCTAGTGGGTTAGTTAGACAATTAAGCAATTAAATAAGCAATTATAATAGGATGATTTAAATGCTTGGAACTCATATAATAGAAACTCAATGTATCCTAGGGCTCAGGGGTGGGGAGGGTTTAGTCAGGAAAGTTTCCTAAAGAAGTGACTTGGAGTGAAACTTGAGGATGACTAGAAGTTATCCATGCCAAGCAGGATGAAAATGAGGCAAAGACACAGAGGAAGGCCAGCAGCCAAAGACAGCAATGAGGAGGCCACACTGGAGGGAGAGATGATGGTAGCCTGAACTTTGGTGATGACAGTGGAGTTAGAGAAAAAGAGATGGATCTGAGAGCTGTTAAGGAGATAGAATTGGTAGGATTTCATGACTTATGAGATGTGAGAGATGAGAAAGAACAAGGAATGAAATGCAACTCCAGGCTTTTGGCTTGTACAACTGGGTACATGGTGAGTATCATTCCCTGACCTAAGGGAGCACAGATAAGGGAGGCAGAGGAAAGAGACAATGAATTCAGTTCCAAAAATATTGTCTTTGTGGTATATGGCAGACCTTCAGTTGGAGATTTCTAGTAGGCATTTAGAATATAGCATCTGAGCTTCAGAGATAGACTTAGAAGTCATTACCTCAGAGTAGACAGTTGAAGCCACAGGTTTAGATTAGATCATCCAGAGAAAGTCTATGGAGTAAAAAAAGTAGGGGCCAAAGGAAACGCCCCTGGGAACTGCTCATAGTTAGGGAATTAGACAAGGAAGGAAAGCAAGAAAGAAGCCTGCAAAAAAAAAAAACAGGACGAAGAGAATTATAAATTATCAGATGCTACAGAGAGGTCAATTTAATTCAACAAATATTAATTGAGCACCTACTATGTGCTACTGGGAAATTAGGATAGAACAGTGAAAAACACAGACCCAGTCATTATCATCAAAAGGAGAAAAATTGGCCATGGTATTTGGGATTGTAGAAAAGCATCATTTTGCAAAACGAGTTTCAATGAAGATAGGAGGTAAGAGGCAGGTTATAGTGCATTGGGGAGAGACCGAGAGGTAAGGAAGTATAACTGGCAAATGGAAACAACTCTTTAAAATAGCATGACCATGGAAAGAGGCAAGAATAAAGGACAGTAATGAAAATAGTATTAAATGTACACTATAATTTTTAGAAATTAAAATAAAAACAGTAACCAGAAGGGATAGGGAGCTAAAGTTGAGGAGTCATTCTGTTTTGTTTGTTTTTTAATTATATGAATGACTTACACATGCTTATATGCAAAGAGTGTGCCATGGAGAAGAGGGTAATATAAGAGTTCAGGAAAAAGGGGGAAAGAGGTTGTTGAAGTTGATCCCAGGGGGAAAATAGGAAATGGGATAAGGAAGTATGTAGCTCATCTTGCAAGCTTTTCCTGTAACATCTCTCCTGCACCATCCTAGCCCCATTCCAGCTCTGAAGGGAGCATCCAACAATGTAATGACTGCCTACAATCACTGACCAAGACCTTTAAATCTCTAAACCAGTAGAATATGGAAATAACTGGTAGAGCTCTCACGCCTCAGAGTCAAAGATTCAGGCACTTCCATGGTGCCATCAAAAAGAGACCTTCTTCTGCCCTGGCTCGGTGGATTGAGCATGGGCCTGTGAGCCAAGAGATTGCGGTTCGATTCCCAGTCAGGGCACACGCCTGGGTTGCAGGCCAGTTCCCAGCAGGAGACACATAAGAAGCAACCATACACTGAGATTTCTCTCCCTCTCTCCTTCCATTCCCCTCTAAAGATAAATAAATAAAATCTTTAGAAAAAAAAAGGAGACTTCTTTCCCATTCTCACCAACCTGTAAACTATAAGGTGACCAGATCACCTTTCTTTCCTTTCTTCCTAGCCTCTCTTGGGGTAGAAAAGGTTCCTCTGTTTTTCTCATATCTCCAGGACACTAGTACAAAGAGTCAGGCAGGAAAGTGAGGAGAGAATCCTGCCTTATATCCCAGGTACCTGATTAAGGCACACATACATGTAACTTGGGTCTGGAACATATCCTATTCCCCTGCCGATCTTATTTTGAGACAGGATTTCTAACATAACCCTGGTTTGCCTGGTTCCTTCACTATTGCTATTCTGCAATTTAAAGTCATTTCTTATGCCAGGCCCCCATAAGAAGCTCCCTTTGGGCCTCCAGTGCCAACTTAGAGCTAGACTACATTTACCTGACACCTGCTTGACCTTCACGCACCCTTCCTCTAGTTTCCTCCTCCCAGGTCTTGCTGTCCTGGGTTCCCAACAAGCCTCAAGGACAGGCTGTGTGGTACCTTCAATGGGGTTCTAGAGCTGATAAGGAAGTTTGCAGAGTCCTTTACTCTGAAGTCAAAATGTAAAATAAAGCTCAAGTGAAATCACCTCCTTTTGCTAGCCTAAAGTCTGGAGTATTATATGCTGTCTGTGTTGGGAATGAGCTGAGACTTATTAATTCTTAAAGGTATAAAGGAAAGAACACCAAATCGACCACAGCTCAGGTTTCCCCTTGCCATTTAGTAATTCTGTGGGTTTTGGCCAATTGTTCAAGTTCTCTTGCTTTTCTTATCTGAAAAATGTGGATGATTACAGCCAGTATTTTGTGTTTATGATGCTCTAAACATTTTACAAATGCCCTCATATAATCCTCACAACAAGCTGATCAAGCAGGCTACATCATTAACAATTAATACTTGATGATGAAGTTTAAACCAAATAGCCTTATTTGTGAGTTGCCCCATTAACACTGTGCTCTACTGAGCTGATAATACATTGCCTCCCACATCTAGAGAAGAGTGTGAAATATGAAATAATGTATAACAATACAACATATTATTGTTCATGAGCACAGAGTTTTAGTGTTGCAAGATGAGAAGAGTTACAGAGATGGATGATGGCAATGGTTGCACAACGATGTGAATATACTTATTATTACTGAACTATACACCAATATTGCTTAAGATTGTAAGATTTGTGTTATGTGTTTTTACCACATTTAATTTTTTTAATTTTTAAAAAAGAAAACATTTGGTAGGTTGTTAAGCGCCACACATATGCAAACTATTAATATTTTAATTATTTTACACTTGCAAAGCAGTGGGTTCCCCCGGAAGAGGATTTTATGTGGCTCACTTAATCCTCTTCTAAATATCCAGAATAAATAATGACAAAAAGGGAAGCCTAGTGCAAAATGTCAGTGCTTGTACTTCAGAAGCCACAAGAGCAGAATAGAAATGAGGTGGGGGAAAGTAGGTCAAAGTTGGTTTTTGCATAACAATCTGAAAGTTCCAAGCCTGGCTGCAAATGCATTCCCTGGCCACCCTTTGTACAGTCCAACTAAGAATAGAATATGCTTTCAAGAGTTAGAACCATTTTCCAAAGGGAAAGACCAAAGCTGAGGCTAGAGAGATCACATCGGTGACCAGATCCATTCCTCTCCAGGCGGAGTCCAAGAGCTCCTCCAAGGACTGACAGAGTCACATGTGGGTGATTCCTAGCAGTGCGCACATTCCCTGCCCTCGCCTCTACCACAGTGGTCCTTATGTCATTAATTATGATTATGCCATTGTATTCCCTGTATGTCTTTCCTTTCTTATAAAAATAATTGTTTCATTACAAAAAATTTAGAAAATATAAAACTCAAATATTCTTGACTACATATTAGAAGTTGGCCCAGTAACTCCAAAAACTTGTTAAAATAGTGGATGAAAATAGTGAATGTGATAGGAGAGGCTGTGACACTGGACCCTACAGGACACCTTCTACATTAGGCCACTCTACCAAGCCAGGGAGTCATATAGCAGCTCTACCCAATACATAGAAACAAACACAGGGAGGCTGCCAAAATGAGGAGACAAAGAAACAAAGCCCAAATGAAAGAACAGATCAAAACCCCAGAAAAATAACTAAACAAAATGGAAACAAGCAATCTACAAGACGCAGAATTCAAAACACTCAGGTTATAAGAATGCTCAAAAAACTTAGGGGGAGAGCAGATGAACTCAGAGAGAACTTCAATAGCATAAAAGAGAAAATGGAAATCATAAAAAAGAACCACTCAGAAATGAAGAATACACTAACTGAAGTGAAGAACAATTTACAGGGAATTAACTGTAGAGTGGAAGAAGCTGAGAATCAAAACAGTGATGTGGAATATGAGGAAGAAAAAACAACCAATAAGAACATCAAGAAGAAGTAACCACCCCAAAAATGAGGACAGTGTAAGGAGCTTCTGAGATAAATTCAAGCATACCAACATTCACATCATGGGGATGCCAGAAGGAGAAGACAGAGAACAAGAAATTGAAAACTTACTTGAAAAAATAATGACAGAAATATTCCCTTACATGGTAAAGGAAATAGACATACAAGTCTAGGAACCACAGAGAGTCATAAACAAGATGAACCCAAAGAGACCCTAACCAAGACACATCATAATTAAAATGCCAAAGGTTAAATACAAAAGGAGAATCTTAAAAGCAGCAAGAGAAAAGTAGTTACCTACCTACAAGGAGGATCCCATAACATTGTCAGATGATTTCTCAAAAGGAAGTTTGCAGGGTATATGAGGCAATAGCAAGAAATATTCAAAGTAATGAAAAGCAAGGACCTATAACCAAGATTACTCTTCCCATCAAAGCTATAATTTAGAATTGAAGGACAGATAAGGAGATTCCCAGACAAGAAAAAGCTAAAGGGGTTCATCACAACCAAATCAGTATTATATGAAATGTTAAAGGTTCTTCTTTAAGAATAGGAAGATCAAAAATATGAACAACATAATGACAATAAACACATATCTATTAATAACTGAATCTAAAATAAATAAACAAATAAGCAGAACATAGACAGAATTATAGACGCAGAGAACATTTTGATGGTTGCCAGATTGGAGGGGGTTCGGAGGTATGGGGGAAACAGGTGAAGAGATTAAGAAGTACAAACTGGTTGCTGCAGAATAGTTATGAGAATGTAAAGGAGAGCATAGGGAATACAGTAGCCAAAAAATATATATGCATGACCCATGGACATGGACAGTGGTATGGGGATTACCTGAGGGAGTCGGGGGGGTGGTTTGGGTGAAGGGGGCCAAAGGGGAAAAAATGGGACAACAGTAATGGTATAAACAGTAAAATATAATTTAAATTTTAAAAACTGAAGTTCAATCTTATTTTGTGATGAATTAAGTCCTGATGTTTTCCTTGAAGGTTTATCTGGCCCTCTGATTACATTCTTCCTTTAAAACAATGTCATGACACTGGCCGGGCTGGCGCAGTTGATTAGAGCATCGTCCCAATATGCCAAGGTTGCAGGTTCAACCCCAGTCAAGGTACATACAAGAATCAACCAATGAATGCATAAATAAGTGGAACAAGAAATTGATGTTCTCTCTCTCTCTATGTCTCTCTCCCCCTCCTCACTTCCCCTCTCTCCATCTCTCTCGCTCTAAAATCAATTTAAATTTTTTAAATAGAAAACAATATCATGAAGTGCTATTAGATTTACAGATCAGCCAATAAAGTCCTACTTAATTTATAATGGAGCTGAACTATAGCATGAGTAGAGCTATGACACCAAGCCACCCAAGGCTCCTTTTAGGAGGAGAGGAGTTTGCCAGACATTTCTGAACCACCAGCACTGGCACATACTGGGCATGAAACAGTGATCCCTTCTAACTTTGACTTCACAAAGAGGGAGGACCTGGCTTTGTGGTCCCTCGAGTAGCACTAAGAGCACCCAAAGTTTCCATATTGAAAGGAAGATGAAACCATCTGGGGACAGAAATCTTTAGTGTATAAAGGTCACTGGCAGATCGAATGGTAACAGTTCGGGGACCTGTTTAGTAGAACATGTTGAAGTATGATCTCAGCATCTCCAATTTTATTAGTGATACATATAATCAACAGCCAGTCATATTTATTAGATGGCTATCTTCTATTTATTAACCAACATATTAGTATTAAGAAGGAACACAAAAGTACTTCTGAAGGCAACAAATCCCCTAACTCTAGTAAACATTCTCCTTTCTGTACTTACAAAAGTAGGCACAAAAGGATTGAAGAATAATAAATGTGCAAAGCAATACAGTTTAATATAAAAATAATTTAAGTAATGCACTCTTTGCAATAGGTTGATTTATTAAAAGTTTAGAGTTCATTCACTAGTGCATTTCCTTTTTTAAAAAATCCACTCAACAAATATTTGCCTATAGTTTCTATGTTGCCTAGATTCTAGGCACACAACTGTAATCCCAGCCCTCATGAAGTTTCAGACTAGTTAAGTAGGGAGAAGACTGGCAGGGAGCAAGGACCAAACAAACAAATATACTTTTCTAATCTATGATAGATTTCTGTGATAAGGAGTAAAAGGAGGGACCTACTTAAAGGGGAAAGGAGTGAAAAGTATTGCAGGTAGAGACAGCTACCTGTAATACACCTGAGTGTACTCAAAGAACTGAGAGAAAAATGATGTGGCTGAACAAGTGAGCAAAGGGACAAGTATCATGAAACAAGGTTACAGGTTGGCAGGGCCAAATAATTTAAGACACTGAAGGAGTCCATTTCAAGTGCAGGTGAAGCCACTGAAGGCCAAAGCCAGGAGGGATATAACATGGTTTATGCTCTAGAACTAATATGTTGGCCATTGGATAGATTTGAGGTGGTTCAAAAGTGAAAATCAGCAGATCAAATGGAAGCCATTGCCTTTAGAGGATCCAAGATTCCTTGAAAAAAATAATATTCATAGATGATACAAATATGTGGTCAAAATATGTCCAGGTACTGTGGGAAGAGGGGCTTCTTCATATTATTATTATCTGATATTATATATTTATTAATTTATATAATTGTTTATCTGTTTGGTGTCTGCTTTCCCATTAGAAAGTAACCTCGTTGAGGGTAGGAAGTTTGCCATGTTAAATACTGTATCCCCAGTACACAGAACAGTGTCTGGCACAAAAATATAAAAAATTTTCAATTTTTTATATTTTTTTATATTTGTTGAATTTATTCAACAAATGAATAAACCATGTATTTAATCCTTTTATGAATCAAAGACCCTTCTGTAAAGTAAATTGTCATCCTTTTTCTTATCCATTTTGATGTCTGGATCTTCATACATCAACTGAGAAGAGCTTGAAGAAAGAGTAAACTAAGTCAAGTAAAGTTTACTGAACTAAATGGAATGACCCCAGAGAACACAAATCCCAGGAAGACAGAGACCCTGAATGGGCTTATAAATTTTAATGAATAAATTCATGAAATCAGGATTCAGAATACTCTTCAGTGGTTTTCAGAATCTTGCTCTTTTAATGGATGATTTTAAAAACTTTGCATTTTTAGATGGTATTGAGATATTCATCAAAGTATTTCTTTAAACTCATCTGATTTGACAGCTCTCCTAGCAAGCTGGTTGGCATCAGTTGTGGAATAAAAAGCTTCCCCTCATTTCAGGAAAAAGAGATGTGTCATGGCGGTCTGCAATAAAACTAGCAGAATGATTCACACATTCATCCACGGCAAAGCTCTCTGCCCCCTTGGCCCCAGAAACTCAGACTCCAGAAGTGCAGTGAAGAGGGTTGTCACTGGACACTAAGGTCAGCGAGTTAGGAAATTTCTGGACCCTTTCAACTCAAAATTGCTTCTTGAGGCAAGTTCTACATACTAGCTTTCTGTGCTGCTGTACCAAATTACCACAAACCTGGTGGCTTAAAATAACAGAAATTTATTCTCACTTCAGGAGGACAAAAGTCCAAAATCAAGGTGATAGCAAGGTTTGGTTTCTTTTGGAGGTTCTGGGGGGAAATCCACTCTATGCCTCTCTCCCAGTTTCTGGTGGCTCCTGGCATCCTTAGTTTGTGGACATATTATTCCAATCCCTGCCTCCTTCTCTACATTGACTTCTTATTTGTGTCGTCTGCCTTACATTTCTTCTCCTCCTCTCTTCTAAGAACACTTGTCCCTGGACTTTGGGTGTATTCTAATCCAGAATGATCATTGCAAAATCCCTAACTTAATTACATCTGCAATGACTCTTTTTCAAGTAAGGTCGTATTCACGGGTCCTAGGTGGATATATAAGTATGTGGCGGGGGTGGGGGGGGGGGTTAGGGGCATTATTCAACTCACTACAAGGACCAAAGCAAGGTTTTTAAAAAATGTGCAGTTCCCATGAGGTAGAAATCTGAATCCATATGACCAGAATAGAGAAAGAGGGAAAAGTTGTTTTGTTTTGTTTTGTTTTGTTTTGTTTTGTTTTGTTTTGTTTTGTTTTGTTTTGTTTTAGTGTGAAGTCACAGCTCTGATTTTTTTTTTTTTCTGAATAGAAAAGTAAAGAGAAAAAGTAAGTGCCAAATTATTTAAATAATTCTGATGAATCAACACCAGGGTCCTTGAGTGGGGTACTCAGATTGAGGGGAGGAGGCCTTCCATGAAGTGGGTAGGTGACAGACGAGGCCTTGCCAGGTTTCTAGGAGGATCTGACTGATGCATGAGCTCTGTACTACATTGCTTCCCCTGCCTTCATCTCTCCAAACACACTTTGGAAAAGCCTTCTCCAAACCTTGAGCATTTCCCTAGATCCTGAGATACCCAACTAGCAATAAAAATCTGTTCTAGAAGATGTTGGCCTCTGGTCTAACCATTTGATATTCAGTGCTTAATGCTGAACTGTACCCTCACTTCAATGAACCCATTAGAGCCATTCAGGATGAAAGAACTGATCCCTTTCCCTATCGGCCCATCTTTTCTTTTTGATATGTAGATGCAGTAGATCATCCCATATTCAAGAGATGCTTGTGCATTGTCCAGAACCCCTTCCTTTCCACACTCCCTGGCGATCTAGCATGGAAGAAACAGCCAGCCTTGGCTGACAGCTGGGTTGACATTACAAGGCACATGAGGCAGGAAGAGGCACTGCCAAGATTTCATTTCTGTTTTTGCTGGTCTCTACTGTGGTTTCCAATGAAAAGAACCGTTTTAAGAAGGTAAGGTTGGCAGGGCCACACTGTGTCAATGGGATACTTTCAGCTTTGAGGAGCACAGCTTTTTTTTCTTTTTCTTGGGGTACAGTCCTCTGGAAGGTTGGAATTTATTTCTGGCATAGTACTTCACTAAAATCAGTTGTGCGTGTTTAAAATTGTGCTTTTAGTGTTATTTTAAGTACCTATTTTATAATTTCAATAAACTACCCTCAAGCATGATGTAATGCTGATTAATGACACTTCTCTAGTACACCAAGAGCTCTCAGTTCTGCCTTTGTGCCTTGGTTCTCACCTGAGGCATCCCATTAATCACTGTTATGCCACAGTCTGTCCTATCATATTGCTTAATTACCATTTCTGTTACTCATTCATCTACTCTATTAATCCCCACAGAACAAATTCATCAAATCCTGAGACCCTGAAGCCATGGTGTTCCCATTCTTGCCAGAACCTAGCCCTAGAAGCAGCTTATCCATAAAACATGGAAGGATCCCAAGTCTCTTGTTACTCAAAAAAATTTTTTAATTAAAAATAATAAACTTAACACATACTGTCTATATAAGGGAATCTTGTTTCTCTCTTTTTTTTTTTTTGCAGACCTGAAACTTACCCACCTTTCAAGGTTCAGTTAAATTCATTCATCCTCCATGAATTCCTCCTCAGTTATAGCTTTTATTGCCAATATCACAATCTACATCACTCAGTTTTGCTATTTATTCTGTTCTTGGTGGTTTTGTATAATATTAATTCAGCTGACCTATTAATTTCCTTAGGATAGGCTTCATGTTTAATATTCTTTAATAATAAAGAAGAAGAATTAGAAATAATAATAGCTAATGACTATTTATTATGTACCAAGTACTGTGCTTAGTGGTTTACATAGATTATCTCAATTAATTATATCAACTCATGCTCACTTTACAGAGATGAGATTGCCCATGTACACACACAGCTAGTCAGACAGGTATACAAACCCAGGCAGCCTGAGTCCAAATCCAAGTGCTAGACCACTAAGCAGCACTGCCTCTTCTCATAACCTTTATAGTGCCTGGCAGCGTACTAGGCACACTATTAATTGGCTTAATTATTTACTCAATTAATTAACTTGAACAAAAATCCCTATTCTTCAGAATAAAAAGACAAAAAAAAATGTGGGTCCAGATTATAAGAATAACAGAGAGAATGAGAATCTAAGCCTGAAAGACAAGTGATTGGCAAGTATTTCAAAGAGTAAAAAAATTTTCAAGAGATCAGATGTACAGAATTTATGTTCTACAAAAGACTTCTCCATATAAAAATATAAATAAAGTTTTAAAATTTAATAGGAAATGGTGAAGCCATAATATAGTTTCATATATAAAACTCTGTTTTAAGAGACATAATAGTGACTGATAGGGTAGAATCATAGATGTTTCTAGTCACTTCAGTGATCATACCCAACATTTTCTAACACTTCTTCCTTGTGTAGTTGATAGGAACCACACTTGCCATCTCTCCTAAAGGAGAACTGAGGGCAAAAACGAGGAGTCTGTTCTCTCCTACCAAAATCTGTGAAGTAAGATATACCAAAATAGAAATGGATTTCTAGTCATAACTTCAACCATTTGCTAATATGAGAATCATCAGAAATAACCCTCTGTATTTCAGTATATTTATAAGACAAATATATCATTAAATCACAGAGGATAATTGAATACAATGTACTGTAAGATACTGACCCTATTATGTAAGATGTCTCACTGCAAAGCAAAGTACATAGTTGTTGGACAGGCTTCCTGCTGGAGGGCTTCGTATCCCATCTTTGTGCACATGTTTGTATGTATATGTGTATGGGGAAGAAATCTTCACCAAAGTGTTTGCAGTGATTATCTTTGGGAGATGGGATTTGGGATGTACTTATCTATACCATTTGAATTTTTATAATGATTGTGCTTAAATTTGTACAAAAATGGTACATCTCTTTAACTTTATATCTTTGGCTTAGGAGGTAGTTGAGACTAGGTAAAGAAAACCCAGCAAAGATCAGGAACATGTGAGGCTGGCATCAGTCACGTGTACTTTATTGTAAAGGTGGAGAGATTGGGTTTTGTCACTGAACAGGAAGACTTTAGCTGCTGAGAATGAGCAGAGAGTGAAAATATCAAACAAAATGAGAAAGGACCCACCACGCTGAGTCCAGAAACACCAATGATTAGTCTTGCCAATTTCATAATACTGTGTAAACCTGTAAACTGATATTATCAGAAAAAATGAAGTGAGGATATTCAAACTCTAATTCAGATTTCAACAGTCTTTCCAAAATCACAGAACTTTGAAAATTAGAGCCTGTGAAACCAAACAGCATACTCTTTAAGTGAATGCCAGAGGAGCATTTTTACCATCTCCTTCCACAATTCAACATATGTTCATCTATTTGGTGTATATAATTGTTGCTTGCATATGCTCACAACAGGAAGACTAATTATTCAAATAGTCACTCAGTGTTTTAGTTTCATATTGCTTCATCCATATATGATTTGTTTCTTTGCTGTTGTCTTTAGAACTGAATTAGATGCCCAGAGAAAGGTAGCTTTGCCTAGGATTCCTCACACTGGCTACAGGAGTACTGGTCAACATAAGAAGCACAGGGAAAATACCACTTTTCCTTGACACCTTAGGAAAAGAGCTTACAACCTCTCCAGGAGTAAGAAAGAGGAAAAGAAAATCAAAGAAAAAATTCAATTCCACAAACAATTGCTATAGACTAACAAGGGCAAAGCATTGTAACACCTTTTTGTAGCACCATCCTACAGTGGTGATAAAATGCTTTCCAGACATCATCATAAGGTCTTCAGAGCACTCTGGTAAGGTAAATATTTAGCAAATGCCATGAGGATACACAACAAGTAGCGTAGCCAATAAAGAGAAAACTCGCCCTGAATATTTGAGGACTCGTGGAAAACTGAGGCCTCCTACCTCCCAGATTTATATTCCATCCACTTCAGAAAACCTTCTCCAATTCCGTTCTTATTCCAAAGTCTATCCCAGGAGTCATTCTTTCTTAGTGACTCCTGACAGTGGCATAATTAGAGAGCCCCTGCAAAACTCCAAGGATCTGACTCTTGTTCATAAAGACTCATTCAGAAGACTGATTCTAAATGCTGGAAGACTTTGCTGATAACACATTTACTTTGTTTAAATTATTATCCAGTGTTTTATTATCCAGTGCTTCCATTTTCCACAAACTTGGCTTGAACCTTCTAAGATTACTGTAGCTACAAAACAGCCCTGGATTAGCTAACTTGTGCCACCTAAAGGCTACAGTGAGAACCTCCTTGACCAAGAAAAATTAAATTAAACTAAATTAAATTAAATTTTAAATAAGTAAATAATATTCATATCAGGCCCTCTATAAAATGAATTCAACAAAACTGTTCTGGATGGGGTTAAAGTATAAAACAGACAATAATAGGAGATAATGGGCAGATATTATTGATATCAAGAAACCTCTGAGGCCCTGGCTGGTGTGGCTCAGTGGATTGAGCACTGGCCTGGGAACCAAAGGGTCACTGGTTCAATTCCCAGTCTAGGGCACATGCCTGAGTTGTAGGCCAGGTCCCCAGTAGGGGATGAGTAAGAGGCAACCACACATTGATGTTTCTCTCCTTCTCTTTCTCCCTCTCTTCCCCTCTCTAAAAATAAATAAATAAAATCTTTAAAAAAAAAGAAAAGAAAAGAAACCTCTGAGATCTAGTCTCAGCTCTGTTGCCAATAAGCTGTGGGACCTTAGGCAAGTTATTTAACCCTCTGAGCCTCATATTTCTCATGAATAAAACAGAAGGGTTGAACATGATTTTAAAAACCTTGACAATATTACTTCTTAATTTTATTAAATGAAAATCTTATAAATATTTACATGAAATTCAAGAAAATTAGTAGATTTAAAGAAGGGTTAGTGGATAAAGAAAGAAGTAAAATAATTCAGAGGATTTCAACTATTCCTCTTTTTTTCTGGGCATACGGAAGTATGTGTTTTCCAGGCTCCCTCATAGCTGGGTTTTGACCATGTAACTGAATTCTAGTCAAAAGTATGTTAACAGAAAGATGGGTGTCACTTCCACTTCTAGCCAGTAAGAACCTAGCATGTGGGACCACTGCGATGCTCTTCCGCATTCTGGTGTGGATGTATGTGACAATGCTGAGAGGAACTGAGTGTCTGGATTACCACTCAGAGTAGAACCACCTGTTTTCCAGAAATACTGACTTGGGCTTTTACATGAGCAACACACTTATTTCATGTTTTAGCCATTATATATCAGAGTTTTTTTACCAGTTAGCTATAATTTACTTAATAAAACAATAATTTTTCTTCAAATTGACCAAGAACAGATTTGTGTTTATTTTTTCTGAGATCCCTTGAAAAATACCAGATCAAAAATCATGTCAGATATATAACATTCTAATTTTACTTGTGCTGTGAACGTAAATAAGAATGTATAAACCTCAGTTGTTATAGAAGGACAGGAGGAAGGAAGGGAGGGAGGGAGGGAGGGAGGGAGGGAGGGAGGAAGACAGCACTATGAGCCATGATAAATAGGATGACGTAATCAAAGCCGAAAGGTAGACACCACTTCCAAAGGTAGCCCTGAGTCCTCAGTACCTAATACAGTATCTTTTTGCATATAGCTGTTGTTCAATTTCTTGAATGAAACAATGAATGAATGAACAAATGAATGAATGAATGTTCTACAAAACTATGAGTCATTTCTAAAGTGGAATATGACAAAAGAATCTATTACCCATGTCATAGAATGGCTAGATTAAATTCATTCATCACCAGACTGTCACCATCAATGTCCGCAATGCAAGAGAGAAATTCTAATAATAATATGTACTCTGCTAATTTGCCTATTCACCAAGAAATGTGATATTTGGACATTTATTCAATAAACTCAGTCGAGGCTTCTACCATGAGCCACACTCCGTGTTCTGCCCCGCGGAGGTGCACGTCCTCTGTCTCCAGCATAGTTCTTCACTCAGTACCTAGAGATTATCCATGTGACTTCAGCAGGCTCCCGGCCTCCTCTGGCTTTTTCAACACTGACACCCTCATTCACGGAGTAGGACTGACACAATGCTTGAGAGCACAACCTCCGAAATACAAACTCCTGGGTGAGAACCTGTCTCTGAAATTTTAATCTTGGGGGTTTGGGAAAGTTACGTAAGCTCTCATCTTCTATAAATGGGCAAACTAACAATATCCACTCCTCCAGGTGTGTGAAGATTCACAGAGGAAACTACGTTTAGCACACTGCTTGGCACACACTTAGTTAACTCTCAATAAAATTTAGATATTATTTCTTTCTTTAAGGATGTAATGTGCTAAAATGTCAGGCACCAATGGAAAGAACATGAAACAGCAAGTCAGAATTCCTAGATGGCAGGTGTCATTCTTTGCTAAGTAGATACTTTAACATGATCATGTCCCTTAACATCTGTGAGTCTCGATTTTCTTATCTTTCAAGTGAGAGGGATGGCCAGATGCTTTGTACTTTCCCTTCCCACTCTGTGTTTTCATGTCTTACATCTTATTCAGGTTTGTGTAATCCAATGCTCAATACTTTGTTCTGCACATAAAGTACAGACAGACAATTCCATAACCTCCTTCTGACACATACTCCAATTATTGTAAGACATAAGACTTCACTCCTGGCATCTTTGTCCTATGGTAAAGTGTGTAATGGGAAAGGCAGGTGCAGTCACACAGGACTCAGATGCCCTATCGAACACCTAGAGGGCAGGTGTTATGGCCGAGAGTGCAGGACTCAATGGGCACATCTGCAGAGAGCATCAGTAACTCACAGGACCTGCCACATTTCTCTCCTAGCAAAGCGCCTCAGGAATGAATAGCAGAATTCCAAGCATAGGAGGCAGTCAAGAGACATTTGTTGCTTTGTTTATTTATGTAGAAGGCTCATTTCATAATCTGAAAGGGCATCTGAAGACAAAAAATATAGAGTATCCCTTTTCTTGTTTCCATAAAGGATTACATGTTTTAATTCCCTTGGGCCAACAAAAAGTAGGTTCTCAATATATGTATGTTTAATGAATTAATCATTCTGGATCTCCTACTTCTGTAGTTCAGGACTCCAGGCTGCTGGAATTTTATAAATCAATTATGTATTTATGATTTCCCCTGAAGTGGTAAATCATCATAATCACAGCCCCCAAGGAGTCACTTGTTCCCTGTGTCTATGACTCTTTTGCAATAAGATATTGTTGCTTTTCCTATAAAAACTGGGACTCCTTTTACCCTCTGAATCTGGACTGGCCTTGTGACTTATTTTGACCTTTAGAATGACACAGAAGTGACATTATGAAAGTTCCAGAATTTGGATCTCAAAATTTCTTGTGGCTTACACATTTGCTCTTTTAATACTCAGCCACCATGGAAAAGAGCTTGGGCTCGAATACTGATGAGAGACAATGTGGAGAAAGAGATGCCAGGTTTCCAACCATCCCTGCCAAAGTCCCAAACATAAGAATGAGACCATCTAGACCCTCCAGCTCCAATAATCCTGCCATGAGGGAGTCCAGGCAAGACCAGCCAAAGAAATACCCAGCCAACCCAGAATGATGAGAAACAGTAAACTGTCATTGTTTTAAAACACTGAGTTTGGAGGTGGTTTGTTACACAGTAGTGCACAGTTGATAGAAAATTATTTCTAGACCAGAGTCAGAATAAGTACACCATAAATAATTTCATGGAACTCCTTATTTGAATGAACCTATTATTCATGAAAATAAAATTATGTCAGCAATTCTGTCATAGGGGAGAAAGAAAAAAAGAGAGGAAAAAAACTTACATACTACATATGATAAATGGTAAAATCTTAGATTTCATCAATATGGAAATTATGCAGGAAACGCAATGCAGAAATCAAATACCACATTAAATCTATTCATTGGTTTGCCCTGCAGAAAAAAAAAACAGTTTGCAAACAATACATGTTTTTTAGAATTAATTAATTATTCATTAGCTTTCATGCATTGTATTAGTTACCTATTTCTGCATACCAAATCACCCAAAAGCTTGGTGGTGAAAAGAACAATAGAGCCAAGCAGCTTTGATTTAATACGGAAGGAGGCTACACAAAGGCAAGGATTATTATGGACCCTCTTGGAAGCTGCTTTCACAATCCCACTGCCAAAAATATTGAGAGCTTATACTAAAAAATACATATGCAATAGGATTATGAAAAATAATGTTAGAAAGTGAAACCAGAAACCATAAAGAAGCAAGAAGGAAGCTAACTCTGTCTGAGCCTTTGGGTAAGATATTTATCACAGGTCCACAATCCCTTAACGGAAACCCTCAAGGCCAGATATGTTTCAGAATTTAGAACATTTTATTCCAGAAAGTAAAGGAGATAAGGAGGTACATACACCACATACTGCACATGCCCTCCAGTATTATGTGAGCATCAACCTAAGATTAACCACACTGTTACATATGCAATAAAATGTATGAATTTTCAAACTGAGTGGGATACAGTCTTTAAATAGCCTCATATCTATTTAGGTCAGGTTTAAACAACAAATGTTTTTTAAAGTCTGTGTCTTTAGTTTTCTGGCTTTCTGAATTGTGGGATAGGGATCGTGAGCCTATAAAAGTTGCAAATTCACAGGATTAGAGCCTGTGGCTGTAGATTCCCCCTAGGTTGTGTGCATCCATCCCCATGTCCAGGCCACCTTGCAACTCCCCTGTGCCACTGGTCAAAGTTGTCCACCAGCTCAGATTCTCAGAGCTGCCTCATTCATACTTGAAATCTCCTAATGGTCCTTTATTTTTCTGCCTTGGATTCTGATTCAGGGACTAGGTTTTCATACTTGTCCAGTTTATCTCCAGCCTCTGTTTTCAGGTTTATAGCTACCACCTAAGCACTAACAGTTCAGAGGAATTACTGATTAGCCTAGGAAGTGGGCTAGTTACCACATCTGAACCATAGATGTGGCTGTTTCTTGACAAGGCAAAAAAGAAGCATAGGTGTTTGAGAGAAACCATTCTTTTCCTTATGTCAAATCCTAATAGGAATTTAATCAAGTGTACTGTTAAAAAGGACATACTTCTAATCTGAGCATGGAGACATTCAAAGCAAGATACAACACCCCCACAAGTCATGAAGTAAAAGATTTCTAGTTTGTCTAAAATGAAAATATGAAATTTCTAAATGGAGTTAAAAGACAAGTGACAGACTGGGTGGAATTTTTGCAACACATAAAACAGAAAGGATTAATGAGAGCCCCTACAAATTAACAACAAAAGAACAAAAGGCAAATGAATTGGACATTCACAGGAAAATACAGGGTCCAGGAGAAGTAAAGGCTTGCTTGAATGTGGTTGGTAGGGTAATAATATGGGTGTAATAACTTATAGTTTTAATTTGAACATGTCACCTAAAATGTCACATGGTGTGCTTGAGTGTGATATTGTTATGTTACAGAGTTACGTGCTTATGATTTTATAATAAAAAGTGGTGTTATTTGTGCCAGACCTTGTATGTTTAAATGACTAAAAATATATGAAAAGAATCCTGACATCACTAAGAATAAGGAAAACACAATTTTAAAAAGTGAAACACGATTTTTTATCTATCAGATCAGCCAGAGTTAAAAAGTTTGGTATTATTGAGTGTTTACAAGGGTAAAAACTCATACACTATTAGCAGAAATAAAAATGGTACAATTTTGCAAAGGGTAATTTGGCAACATCTGTCCCAATGTTAAAGGCAAATACCCTTTAACCATCAATTCCATGTCTAGAATTCATTCGGCATACAAAGACATAGTAGTAGAATTTTTCATTGCAGCATCATTTAGCATTGTTTGCAATAGTGAAGAAAATACAAACAACCTGTCAACTAATAGAGAACTTTGAAAAAAATACATGGTATAGATCAGGAATCTGCCTTCTGTAAGACCCTGGGCCACATGCAGCCTCAACCTGTTTTTGTATGGCTTGCAAGCTAAAATGGTTTTTTCAATTTTGGAGGACTGAGGAGAAAAAGGACAAGGATAAGGGAAAAAAGAATAGGCAATGAAGACCTTTTGTGACCCAGAAAGCCTAACGTATTTACTGTCTGGCCTTTGAAGAAATGGTTGGATAAAATCAGATTATAGAACACTAGTCAGACCATGAAGATAAAATAAGGGGGAAACGGTTAGAGCCAAGCAGTGAATCTGCCAAAGTTATCCTATCCTGTCATCACTCAGGCCTTCTGTACCAATTTTAATAATACACACACACACACACACACACACACACATACACACTAATTTAAAATGACTGTCCACATTGATTACTATCATTAGCAAGTGGTTATCTACTTCTCCCAATTAACCGAGGGTTGATATCATAAAATTATAGCTTCACAGGATCCAAAATGTGATCTAAGTTTTAACCCAATGCACGGATCCCTCCACAGCTTCCCTAGCTAGTGGCTGACAAGAATTTGCAGTGTTGACAACCCTTCCAGCACAGGGTGACATTAGTGTTGTTGGAGTGGTACGTGGAGATACATGCACCATGTATAATCAGAGACTTATGAATTGTTTTCACATTTTAGTTTATTGAATGATAAGATAGCAGACTCTAAACACCTGAAATGAAAATAGTGGCTGCTGAAGGAACTTTTGTTGAAAAGCAATAAACAACCTGGTTCTGAAACCAGAGGATGTATCCAAGTGTTCTGGATGTGGTGATCTGGGGCCAGCAGATGCGATGCAGATGTTTTAACATCTGTTAGAGGGAACTGTTATGCAACAGCCTTTTACTTCAGAAAGCCTTAGTTATCATTTTAGATTAAACATGGTGGTTAATTTAGAAAGCCAGGGGACAGATCATTCCCTGGTTGTGGAATGCAAAACCAAGTGCTCCTATAGAAAAGACATCTCCAAAACCAGAACTTGCTTTGGTGTTTTCAATAGGAAGGCCATTGTACTCACAGGTGGTTCTGCTCTCTCCTGTCTCTGTGGTGCCCCTCTGTGACATTGGGCAAGTTGCATTACCTCTCAGTCTCTGTTTCACAGAGAAAGTAGGAAATGAACCTTCACATGCCCAAGAGTAGGACTGAGCCAGGTCATTTCATGAGGGCATGTCTAGCCGTAAGACCTATGACCCTGGATTAAATCCAAAAGTTATGACACTTTTTGCTTCCTTGCCTCAAAAACAGGAGTCATTTATATTCCTTCCTTGTTTTAGTTCCATGGCACCCTAAGCAAGGGAGTAGACATAGGTTATGCTTACTATCCATGTCTTCTTCATTCATGCAATTGTGAATTTTAACAGTACCACTATCGAACAAGGTTAGGGGATTAAGTGAGTGCCAGTGGGAAAGTCCTAAACTGTGCTCTTCCTATCTCACACTAAAGCCAGGACTGACATTTTCTTATTCAGTGATAACACCATGCTTGTTACAAGTAATTTGCAACTGACAATGTCCAGGCAAAGCCACCAACTCTATCTCTAGTTTCAGGATTAGGGTTAGCTCTGGAACCCAGATCTCTTGACACCTAGGAGAGCTCTCTCTGCATTATTTTTACCTCCAGACTTCAATTAAATCATCCTGGACTATGGAAATAGGTATATGAAGACTTCCAGAGGGGAAAAAAGCCTCAAAAACAATTCTACCTACTGTTGTACTGAAAAGAGCATAAACCTCGGGGAAAGACAGACCTAGTATTGAATCCTGGCTTCCCCAATCTCAGGCACCTTCAATACTTCTAACTCTGAGTGAGTTTTAAATGAATTTTATCTATAAAATGATGAGTATAATACCTCCCTTGTATAGTAATTAGCAGAATTAAACAAAATGATATATGTAAAGTATAGATAGATAGTGGATTCTGAATCAGTGCTAAATCCCTTAATCTCAGCACTCAAAAAATTCTACCTTATTTTGAGTTTAAATCTTTCCTGCTACATTTTATCTGTTCTTTTCACACAGTGGAAGATTAGATAGATAGGTAGGTAGGTAGGTAGATAGATAGATAGATAGATAGATAGATAGATAGAGAGATAGACAGATAGATAGATAGAATAGCTTATATATATATATATAAAGTTATATATGTACTTCAGTGCCTCAGTGTACTGTAAATTTTAGACTATGAAAGGGAGGAAATCAGAATATAAAGGCTGCATGGAGTTAGTGATCTTGATCGTTAGCTTAGTGTAGACATAATGGAACTACTATATAGCTATTAAAGAAAATTTTCTCTGAAGCACCAAAATTATGGGAGGCTCATTGTATCATATCAACTGTTGTACCCGATTATCATGAATACTCAGGGAGAGAAGCCCACTGCAGCTGAGGTAAAAGATTTCACTCTGAATAACCAAGAGACAAAGAGAACTGACCTAAATCATTTGTTTTAATAGGGAAATAAGGTCTTGTTTGTTTTTATATTTGTAGCAAGATAAAAATGGTAGGATTCTAACACTGACAAAATACTATCCATTTACATTATATACAGCATGGCTTTAAGTCTGAAAACAGAGGGAATTGATTCACCTGCCCCACTTTCCAATGCTAGTGGCAGTTTAAAAACTAAAAACAACTGGACTTGACTCTCACAGAATAATTTTCTTAAAGGCCTTGCAAAAAATCCTAAGGGTTTTCAAAGGTCAGGCCTGACTTCTTAAAAACAAAATGATTTTGCGAAGGCCAAGTGTGATTTTGTTGAAACTACCACAGCCAAATTAAAACTCTACCAATCTTTCAGGAATTAAAGCAGCAGCATAGCAGCATACCAAGCAAGTGGCAAGGCTACAGCACATCTACTTACATTGAGAAAGTAATGACAGTTCAGAGTTAAGCTTTATCCCCAAACAGAGAGATTCATTAAGCACATAGTGTACTAACCACAGTGTACCCTTCAGGGAGAAATTCAGAACACTTGGCATATGAGATGTTAGGGCTGGAGCAACTCTGAACTTCTTTTATAAAGGCATGAAAAACATGAGAAGCATGTCTCTGAACCTGAGCCAACTCATAAGGCTGCCATGCCCTCCTGTTTTGGCAAAAAAAAAAAAAAAAAGAAAGAAAAAGAAAAATGTTAAACCTCCAAGCAGTTATCTGTCCTCATCATAGTATTCTAATCTCTAAAATTCTGAAGTTAAAAAATTAAAGATAAAGCTTCAGAAAACATGATTACTCACTCTGGATGAATAAGACCCTATATCTAAATCTAAGTTCACATTGCCAATTATTCACCATTAATTTTATTTCTTTTACCTCGCCCATCAGTAGTCTTCAGCAGATACTATAGATTTATTTGCCTGAAAAATAACTGCATAGTCTTATTTGAAGGGAAATGCTGTATCTGAGGAATAAATGCTGCAGGGCAGCAATGCTTGCTGAAATAACACAGCAAAAAGAAAAAGTAAGAAGGTAGTCCGAAACTAGAATAAAGTGAGTCAGGAAATTATATAGTGGTGAAATCCATAAAGTAGGGTTAGGATGTGCACATAAGGAAAAAAATAGAAAATGTAAGAAAAGGAAAAGTGAGAAGTAGACATCATGAAGAAAAAAAGAATAATGAAGAAAGGAGGAGAGCAGAGAAAAGGGCGCAGTACAGCAGGATTAGAGGAAGTAAGAAAAACCCTCACAGGCAAGAAGAACGCACTTGCAACCATCTCAACAAGCCCCTGGGTAATGTGGTAAAACGATCTTGGAAAATGTCTACCTCTGAACTGTTTTACATTTGCATTCTTTGGTCCTGTATTAACTGCAGAGTATTTTTAACTGTATAGTAGGTAGTGGAAGTCAGACCTTTTAAACTATCAATGGATAATTATGCCTCAGAATTTTTTCCCCAGTGAGTATATAAGAAAGTAGACAAAGTCAACATAAAGGTACACTGATAGAAAACATGGTGTGCATTAAAGAGTTCTGTGGGCATAAATGTACATGAAGGGACACAGAGACACATAAGATACGCTTAAAGAAATACAAGAAATTTTACATCAAGAATATAGTCTAATGTCAAGCAAGTTTAATATGTTGGCCTTATGAATGATAGGTGCAGACCTGGTACCTGAGTAATTCTTTACAGTGTAATTCTATCAGTCATACAATTATCTAAAGCTAAAGCTATCTTAGTCACAATTATTCTAAACAGGTAAACTCAGAGACCTCAGCCAGCCAAGTGAACAGTTAAGAACATATTACAACTTCTCATGATATTCTACCAAAGCAAAGTTTGGAGCCTTCAAACTCTTCTTCAAAAAGAATAAAATACTGAGGAATAAATCTAACCAAGGATGTAAAAGGCCTATACTAGGAAAACGATAAGACAATGAAGAAAGAAAGTGAAGAAGATACAAATAAATGGAAGCACATAGCATGTTCATGGGTAGGAAGAATTAACATCATTAAAATGTCCACACTACCCATGGCAATTTATAGATTCAATACAATTCCTGTCAATATACCAATGACACATTTCACAGAACTAGAACAAATATTTCAAGAATTTATATGGAGCCACAAAAGGCCCTACATGGCAACAACAATCCTGAGAAAGAACAAAGCTGGAGGAATCATGCTATCTAATATCAAAATATACTATAAGGCCATGGTAATCAAAACAGCATGGCACTGGCATAAAGACAGACACATAGATCAATGGAACAGAATAGAGAGCCCAGAAATAAACCCACAACTTTATAGTCAGTTAATATTCAACAGAGGAAGCAAGCACATACAATGGGCTAAAGATAGTTTATTCCATAAATGGTTTGGGGAAAATTTGACAGATACTTGCACAAAAATGAAACTAGACCACCTTCTTAAGCCACACACAAGAATAAATTCAAAATGGACCAAAGACTAAAATGTTAGACCTGAAACTATAAAAATCCTAGAAGAAAAAACATAGGCAGCAAAATCTCAGACATTGCTCATAAAAATTTTTTATTGGATATATCTCCCCAGGCAAGGCAAACAAAATCCAAAATTGAATTCAAAAGAATATAAGCACTCCTGTGTTCATTACAATATTATGTGCAACCACATTTGTGTTTTAAAATGTAGATTTTATTATTATTCAAATATGATGAGGCCAACAAATCAAAAAACAATTGCCATTGAAAAGATAGTTCGTTGCTCACAGATGCCAAGAGGAGGGGCATACCATACCACACAAGGCACCAAAATTGGTCAGTAGGCAGGAGACCAGGAAAATGGAGGTAATTGCTTTTATTGCAGTTTCTATGGGAAGCAATGACCAAGGCAGGGTAAACAGGTTTAGGATTGACTATTGAATAATTTTAGCGGGCTGGAAGCCTCAGTTAGTTACCTGGCCATGATGTGATTAGCTCAGGGCGTCTGGATTGGTTAGTTTGCATATAAAATACACACTTGCAGATAAGTTATTTACTATCTTTACAAATTGGGTCTTTCTCTTAGGGGTAGTCTCCCCATACTCCACAAGGTCCCAGATGTGAAAGCATCAGAAATACAGAAAATAAAAAGACATAATTAATGCAGCTTGAATGAAGATTCTTCCCAATAACCGCCTGAAGGAATGCAGCCTTCCCAACACTTTGATTTTGGCTTTGTGAGACCCTGAGTAGAGAATCCAGCTACGCCAGCAATTTTCAACCTTTTTCATCTCATGGCATGCATAAACTAATTACTAAAATTCTGCGCACACCAAAAATATGTTATATTTCTTTATAGAGCTGACAAAAATTAGAACTAATTTTGATTCATTCACACTGGATGGTTATTTTGTTGGCTGATGTCATTTTTTTAATTTGACAATTTAAGGGAAAAGATGTCAGTGCCTCTGTCTGAATAGTCTGGTATTGAATGTTTTAAAAATTCTTGCAACACACTGGTTGAAAATTGCTAAGCTATGCCATGACAGACTTCAGTTCTACAGATCTATTAGATAACAAATGGATGTTGCAAGTTGCTACATTTGTGGCCATTTGTTACAGCAGCAAGAGAAAACTAATACATATGCCAAATCCTCCTTGGTGGCATGTTTCTAATTAATTCTCTGGGCATGTTATATTCTGTAGAACATTCTACCACATTCAAAATTACAATAATACAGAAAAAAGCTAATTAGACAAGCTCTCTTCAATGACTATGTTTGGCAGGTTTCCACCAAGCTAAATATAATGTGAAATTTTTAATGTTATCTACCATTAAGGCATGAAGGAAAATTAAATCAAGATATGCTTAGGAAATTAGCTTGAGTTTGTGGAACTGAAATTCTTAAAATTCTAAAGCATTTTAAGGCTGTGTGAGACATAATAAGTACTAATAACTGCTAACGTACTACCCATCCCTCTTAGACAAATATATACATTTTTTATTAAGATGATGTTGTAATTTCATGCTTTGAGCTACCTTCACCCCAAATAAGTATACAGCAATGAAAGATAAAACATAAAAAGTGAAAAAATATAGCCAAGCTTAGAAAAAGCTAAACATCTCTGTGAATCAATAACCAAATATTCATTCATTTATTTATTAATTCATTCATTAAAAAAGCTTTTATTCCACACCTACTACATGATAGATATTGTTTTAGACACAGGATACTGCACTAAACAGAACAAAGTCTCTGCCCTTATAGAACTTACAATCCAACAGAAAAAATATTTTGAACAAAAACACAAAAGATAAACCAGATAGATGCAGCAGGCCAAGGGTAGCCAGGGGCTTATATTGTTATGGGTGATGGAGAGTAAAATGCCCTGTCTGAGGCAGAAGACAAGAGTCCATCTGACAGCTTGAAATAAGACACTGGGATGGCAAGGAGGCTGGAAAGATCTATAACTGAGTGTTGCCTGAGGCTACAGCTTGTATAAAGCTATGTACCTATCCAGATGAGACAAAAGCAGTTATCCTAACAGTCAGGACCTGAGCTGAGCTGCCATTGGCTAAGTAATTGGATCTGTGCCATTCCCAAATCACCAGTGATAATGAATGCCCTGAGCTGTCCCTATAAGACCTGGTTCTGAACAGGGGCCCACAGGGCCCATGTACAGACAACTTTATCAAA
Organism: Carollia perspicillata; assembly: GCA_004027735.1. Taxonomy (NCBI): domain Eukaryota; kingdom Metazoa; phylum Chordata; class Mammalia; order Chiroptera; family Phyllostomidae; genus Carollia; species Carollia perspicillata. The sequence goes on from PVKM010001127.1 coordinate 72,855, forward strand.
GTAGAGGGGGAAGAATGAGCAAAGATGAGGGGAAAAAAAGCTTGCCCTCAAGATGAGTCTACACATCAAAATTTTATAATACATAAGGAAAACTAAGCAACAAAATGAAAATAAAATAGCAATCATGACATGACTTTAGAATGCTTAAAGAGATAAAGGAAAAATGCTTTTATGGAATAAAAACAAGAAATTATGAAATAAAACAAGTATGAATGAGCATAGGCATTGAAAAAACAGAAATCTTGGGAAAAAATTAGAGTTAAAACTATAATAGGTAAGATGGTGGTAAGGGAATTAATAAAATGGAAGACTAGTGAGAAATTTATCTAGAACCTATTACAGAGTGATGGGGTAACAATGTAATGAAAAAGCAGTTTAAAAATACGGCAGGTCAGTTGGGAACCTCCAGCAATGAGGAGTCTATAAAATATATCTAGTGAAAGAGTCAAAAAGAGAACATGAGGAAATGGCATAGCTTTTCCAAATAATAGACATTCCGGAATCTTCAGATTAGAAGTGCCTACCAAGTAGTATACAGTATAAGTGGATATACTAGGCCTGGAATTATCTCATTGCAATAAAGATGCTAAAATTAAAAAACATCCACCTTTAGAATGCACTATTAATTTAAAAAATCTTTAGAAGTCTAAACATAATAATTCATACACTGCCTAAAATGTTTGTTCCTTAGCAGTTCTGAAAATCAATGGAAGACACATGGAAGTAAACTTGGAATTTCTAGTTAAAACAGTTCTAAGAACTGTATCTAACAATATTAAATAATTATTTCTTCCTAAATTGTCTTCTCCATTTCTGTGGAGGAATAGATTTGAAATTATCCAACAAGTCAAAAATAAAGAAAAAGTTTTAAGTTGAGGACAGGGGAAATGAAATTTAAAATATACTTGGTCAATCTGGAAAGAAAGCAAACAAGGAGAGAAAAAATATAGACCAGATGTGTCAAACATAATGATAAAAATTTCAATTACCAGAAAGACAATTTTAGAATTGTGTGCAACTGATAACATGACTACAAAATATGTAAAGCAAAAACTGGAGTACAAAGAGAAATAAACAACTCCACAATTATGTTGAGAGATTTAACATATCTCTCTCAGTAAATGATAAAAGAATGAGCAAAAGAGGAAAAGATATTTAAACAGCACAAATAACAAACTAACTTAATAGACATATAGAGAGAACATTAAATTTAAAACCTGTAGAGTGCACACTATAATAATATTCTTTTTTAAAATTCCTGAAATAAATTAGAAGTATTATAGAGACAACTTTAGAATAAAATGTTATCCAATAGTGTAGAATGTTATATTAAACAAATATCTTTTAAAACTACTTCCAATATCTGCCTAATTTCTAAATTTAATCAAGAATCTCAACTTCTGGCCAAGATGGAGTCATAGGTAAATACACTTTGCCTCCTCCGCAACCAAAAGAACAACAACAACAAATTTAAAAACAAAAAATAGCCAGAACTGACAGAAGATTGAACTGTATGGAAGTCCAACAACCAAGGAGTTAAAGAAGAAACATCCATCCAGACTAGCCCACCAAGACAAATATATATATATATGGCCCAAAGAAAAGAACAGATCAAAGCTCCAGAAAAAATACAACTCAGAGATGAGAAGATAGCCAGCCTGTCAGATGCACAGTTCAAAACACTGTTGATCAGGATGTTCACAGAAATGGTTGTGTATGGTCACAAAATAGAGGAAAAAGTGAAGGCTATGAAAAGTGAAATAAAGGGAAATGTATAGGGAACCAACAATGAAGGGAAGGAAACTGGGACTCAAATCAACAGTTTGGACCAGAAGGAAGAAATAAACATTCAAGCAGAACAGAACAAAGAAACAAGAATTTTAAAAAATGAAAAGAGACTTGGGAACCTCTGGGACAACTTTAAACATTCCAACATCTGAATCATAAGGGTACCAGAAGGAGAAGAGGAAAACCAAGAAATTGAAAACTTATTTGAAAATATAATGAGGAAGAACTTCCCCAATCTGGAACAGGAAATAGACTTCCAGAAAGTCTAGGAAGCTCAGAGAGTCCAAAAAAAGTTGAACCCAAGGAAGCACAACCAAGGCACATCATAATTACATTAGCCAAGGTTAAAGATAAGGAGAGAATCTTAAAAGCATCAAGAGAAAAGGAGACAGTCACCTACAAAGGAGTTCCTATAAACTTATCAGCTGATTTCTCAACAGAAACCTTGCAGGCAAGAAGGGGCTGGAAAGCAGTATTCCAAGTCATAAAAGGCAAGGACCTACATCCAAGATTGCTCTATCCAGCAAAGCTATCATCTAGAATGGAAAGGCAGGTAAAGTGCTTCTCATATAAGGTCAAGTTAAAGGGGTTCATCATCACCAAGCCCTTATTATATGAAATGTTACAGGGACTTATGTAAGAGAAAGAAGATCAAAAATATAAACAGTAAAATGACAACAAACTCACAACTATTAACAACCAAACCTAAAGAAAACAAAAATGAACTAAGCAAACAACTAGAAGAGGAATAGATTCACAGAAAGGGAGATCACATGGAGGGTTATCAGCAGGAAGGGAGAAGGGAGAGAATGGGGGAAAAGTTACAGGGAATAAGAAGTGTAAATGGTAGCTACAAAATAGACGGGGGAGGTTAAGAATAGTATGGTAAATGGAGAAGTCAAAGAATTTATATGTACGACCTATGAACATGAACTAATGTGGTAGAATGATAGTGGGAGAAGCATACAGAGAGGAGTGGAATAAAAGGACAGAGAAAAATGAGACAACTGTAATAGCATAATCAATAAAATATATTTTTTAAAAAGAGTCTCATTTATAGAGAGATAATCTGAGGAACTCTTAAGTGTTCTTATTTTATCACAAAAGTCATTAAAATATTGAAAACTTCCAAATCTCTTGCTAATTTCAACTCATTATTAAGCTGTTCTAAAAAATGAAAAGGAGTTTAAGTGTAGGCTTAAGACAAGAATAAAAGTAAAGAAACACTTTGTTAGTCTTCTACTATGTGTTAATCAAACCAAAGAATAGTTAAATGTTAATATGTGTAAAATAGCCAATAAAGTTAATCAATTTATATTGAATATAAAAATGAGAAACCAGTGAACACAATCTTTCTATAAAACTGATCATTTTATATTTTTAAGTATCTTCTAACTTGCAGAACAGCAATCTGAATGTATACTCTAGGAAAAAAGTAGATAAGGCTCATTTTCTTAGTTATCCATTAAAAAGCACATTTTAATGTTTAAACAGGAGGAAATGGTTTCTTAACTTCTGCAGAAGTCAGTTATTATACAAATTTTGGTGGATGGTACACAAAGTATATTTTTATAAACACAAAAATTCTGAAGTCATGCCTAGTCTGTAAGTCAGATATACAAATACACTCAACACAGGCTTTATTTGTAAAAGGCCCCTGCCATATTTGTTATTTCAGGGATGAGTTAAGTACAATGTCAATACCAATAATAGTGTAACTGTGAATTGGGTCCCCTAAACATTTTCCATTCTGCCTAAGGTAGATTCCTAAATTTATATTTTAAAAAATAAAAATAGAGAATAAGCAAAACCTCCAGAAAATGTTTTATAGGAATTTCAACTATTTGGAAGGAAAATTTTTATGTGGAAACAAAAATATAAATAACAGGTAAAAGAAGAAGAGTAAAAAGAGAGGACACATGAACATGAGTTGTCAAAAGTCCTAGAATACAAAAAGAACACAAAAATTTCTAAAATAATATAGCAAAAACAATACAGGAATCTGTGTTTTTGTCACCTAGACTGCTACAAAATATTGGGGACACCATCTAATCTTTGTGCTTTTTGGTTAAAACAACTTTAAAATAAGTAATCTTGCTTCCTTTTTTACAAATCTGCATTTTTTTCTTTCTAGCTTTCATTACAACCTTTTGATGGAAATAATAGGGAATTTTTTTAAGATTTTACTTACTCACTTATTTTTAGAGTAAAGAGAAAGAAAAAGAGGGAGAGAAACATCAAAGTGAGAGAAACATCAATCAGTTGCTTCTTGTATGAGCCCAGATCAGTAACAGAACCCAAAACCCAGGTATGTGCCCTGAACGGGAATCGAACCACAACCTTTTGCTTTGCAGGACCACACCCGACCAACTGAGCCACACCAGTCAGGGCAGTAATAGGGATTTTTCTCGATAGAAAACAAGTGAAGTTTCAAAGGCAGCTTTGAGTTTATGCATAAGATCCTACAGGATACTAGCAGGCCTGCCTACTCCAGACACCTGTCCAAGTAGCCTGTCATTATCCAAAACTTCCACTAATATGTTATAGTAGCAGAGCTTCTTTAGGGGTAAGGAGTTAATTCTAGAAGATTCCAATCATTAATGCAAAATATTATATTAAGGCTAATATTTTTCCAATCAGCTAGCTAATTGTACATGGCTGGGAGCAGACATGTATAAGGGAAGGGAACACTAAGTTATTTCACGTCAGTGCATATCCATCCTTACCATGGATGGTAGGGTGAGGAAAAGATTCAGAGCATAGGGTATTTCCTTAAAAGCAAATCTGTGGAGGTTCTGACAGTAGAGTTCTTAAAGCCATGTGGGAAGAGCCATGATGTACCAGACACTTGGGGATAGTGCCCAAGACCACCAAAGAACCATATTTTCCTACTCCATCATTTGATCTCCTAAATACTTTCCATTGCCAGAGGCAGACTTAATTTCATATTATAATAGCATGTCAAAAGTACCATAAGAAAGCAACATGGTACAATAGTATAAGATGTATATGCCTTTCCACGTTTGATGAAAGGGACTCTTTCATCATTTATATCTATGCCCTGCTTCCTGCCTTCACATATTAATTCTGCTTACCCAAAATTCCTTATCTGCCCAATCCCACAGCAGGCCAAGCATAAAATACAAGACCAGCCAGGGCCACTCCACTTTAACATTAAACAATTCAGGCCAAGGGCAAAAGGGAGCAGGAAGTAGTCATTCTTGTGTATTTCTAAAATGAAATGTCAATGTCACAACTTCCCTTATTAGAAGTGTCAAGCCATCCCATGAACTAACATTAGTATCAAAACCAGATGATTATCCTATTTAAAGATTACCTTGTTTTTTTTTTTAAAGACTCTTTCAAGCAAATATTTCCCAAAAAGAAAACCACCATAGTTTACTTGGGTGGAGGGAAGGAGAGGGACACGAAAGGAAAAGAGAAACAAATTAAGGTTTGCGTAGAGCATAAGAAATTGGACATGCTCATGGATCTTTACCATTAGTAATTGTTCTGCTATTCTGGGTGAGAGAAGAGGTGAAGCTAGGGTTGAAAACAATTTAGGATTGACCAGAGATAAAAGCATTAATTCCAATGCGGGTGGGGGACAGGATTCAGAAATACTGAAAAGCTTTGTTTTCCTCACCCTGTGTCTTGGAACCGCCAGATCAGAAGTTGGCAACTCTAGGTTAAACATCATAACAGCTGGGATGAGGAAACTCTTCACAGAAGGGCCACCCCAAAAGTCAGGAATGAAAAAATGCTAGAGAAATAAACACAACAAAATCCCTCAGGAAAACATATCTGGCCACTGGGTGGGTATCAGCCTTGTGTCATACTTGATATGCACTGGAATTTTCTCTCTTTAAAATAAAAACTTTCTTTTTCCTTTCCTTTCCTAGTTCTTACGTATTCACCCATCTTTCACAGAGAACTTCAATTCTAAATATATTGTTCATAAGATGTTTTATTTTAGGGGAAATATTAGCTTATTGCCTTGATCTAGGGTTAAAAAACATTACTTGTAAGAGTCACTGGATAGAGAGCAAGAAAGGAAATGTTCGACAATTTCTTCTCTTGGAAGAAGCAGTTTGGCTTTCCACATCATTTACCCTGAAGAACATATAAGACTACTACTGCTAAGTCCTGGGAGGTCTCTTGGTAGAAGCACAATAATTAGCTTATCTTCACTCTGCATCACTTTCTTTTGTCTCAATTGACTTAACTTTCTTCCTTTGATGCTTCAGCATCAAAAGTTCTGTCATCTTTCCCCCAAACTGATAGCTTTTCTTTTTTTAACACAGGTAAGCTATTTCTACAGAAGAGAAGCTATGGACTCAATTTGTCCCTAAATGTTTATACCTTTGCCTTCCCATTATTTATTGACCCTCATCCCACCTACCCACCCATGATCTCTTAAGCCCATAATGTGGTGTGAAAACTGAGAGCATATAAAAACTACAAGGTGGAAACCCAACTCATGAGCAAGCAGTCAGGACACTCTGGAAAATAATGTTGAAACGATATCAAAGTCAAGGGCAGAAAGAGTATTCAAATAGACAACTAAAGATATAGTTCCATAACTGAGCTTTTTCCTGGAAAAAAACTAGGTGAGAGCCCCTTTAAGCCAAGGAGGGGCTATACAGAGTAATATATATTGAACACTGGCTTGGCAGTCAAGCATATTCTTGGTGTAAATTCTGCTTCTACCAATCAACACACCGATGACCATGGCAAGTTATTTCGCCTCTATATGTCCTAGCTTCTCAGCTATTAAAACTGAGGGAATATCAACCTCCTCAAACAGAGTTTTATTAAATAATGTAAGTTCTGGCCAATAAAAAAGTAATAATAATAGTGATAACAGTTAACCTGTACCTAGTGATTACCAGATGCCAGTACTGTTTACATACATTACTTAATTTAATCCTCACAGCAATCCTATAAATTATTCAATATAAGCTATTTGTAGCCACATTTCACACATGAAGAAATTGGTTAAGTAAGTTGCCTGTGGTCTCTCAATTAGGAAACGGTAAAGGGAGTAGTCAAATGCAAGTAATCTTACCCACTATGCAACTTATTACTCTACTACTACCATTTGTTATTCATCAGTATATGCCCGGTACCTAGAACGATGCCTAGCACAGTAGACACTCAATAAATACTTCTTGAATTGAATTGAATTTCTAGCTTTACTTATACTTAGATAGGCAAGAAGTGAACAGCCCAGTCAACCAAATAAATGGTGTTCATATTCACAATATCTAGCAAAAGGTATGACTGGCAATTTTCATTGAATTAACCTGTCTTTATTAATTTGAGGGAACTAAATGGGAACTTGGGTAGATAGAGCACACTCTAATATTCATAAATGTCACCAGAAGATAAAACTACAGGTCAATACCCTTTATGAATATCGTTGTAAATGTCCTCAACAAAACACTGGCCTGCCAACTCCAGCGGCACACAAAAAGAATTATATCCTGTGGGGTCAAACAGTATCTATCACAGGAGTGTAAGACTAACAGCTGGAGATCAATGTAGTAATCATGAGGGGGCCTTGAAAGTATGATGTTTAACATTTGTCATTGTACTAAGAAGCAAATTTGAACCACACACAATGCAAGACTGGTATGTGAGGACCAGTTGTGAAGATGTGGTTGCTGTGTGCACCAGGAGCGTGCCCACTGAAGAGGCAGATTTTCCCTTTTCTAGATGCTTATCTTTGTAGTATTTTTTATAAAGCTGTGGAGGAAAAGGCTCATTGTGGAAAGGTGGCCCCAAAAAGTCAGCCAACAGATAGAGCTATAGTAGTATTCATGAATTTGGGAATTCAAAAAGGACTTGGGACAAATCCCTAGGAGATGACAGGGACACACCAGATAGAATGTGATAACTGTGAAAACTAAAGTCAGATCATGTGGAAGCTACCCAACTGCAAGACCAAATAAATTCTCAGAAATTCAGCAAAAATATCTCTGTGCAAACTTTCAAAACCCAGTTTATCTTTATCTTATCATCTTCCCAAGTTGTGATAAGTTCATGATTTCCTGTTTGCCTTCAGAAATTTTAAAAAAACTTTTAAAAACTTTTAAAAACTTTTACAGTGTTTTCACATTTGGAAAAATAGTACAAGCAATCAATGTCAAGCCTATCATAATAAAATAATTAAAAAATGTGCATGTAAAAAAATATGAAATTGCTTTGCATTGTATCATGAACTTAACCACATTACAAAGTAAATATTATGTTCTTTGAACATCATAAGAGTAAACTAATGGCTCAGAAACATGTGTGATCTGACTAAATTAGTGTTACTATGGAAACTTGATATTTTCCGTTTCCTGACCCTTAAGGTTGATTTCAACACAGCAATATTCTGTGTTTTCCATTTTGCTGCTATAGTTTAGTACAACAGAAAAGCATGCTGCAAATCAAAGTTATTAAAACCTCCAAACTAAAATTGGGAAATAAAAGTAAAAAAAAACTATAGTCTTCTTTAAAAAATTTCAGTCATATGTCATCTATGGTTCATTCCATAATCCAAGTGCTCATCTGGCTTGTCTTTATTTTTCCCAACAGTTTGCTGGCAGATCCACAAACTCAAAATAAATAGAATTTTTCCACTATCTAATTCTGAATTTGGCAGGGAAACTCAATGATGAATCTATTCCTACCTCAAAAAATGTTTTCTTTTATACATTTCACTCACCCATACTCACTCAACTTTGCAGACTAGACAAAAAACAACTTGATTGTGAGGGGTATTTCCACCATATATTTCTCAGGAATAAGTCAAATACAAATTCAATCCTAATACCTGAAATTTCAAATAGGAATAATCAATTTTCCACCACTTCCTATCTTGGATTCATTCCAGGACATTTGAGGAGATAAATCCCATAGACTTTATCACCATGCAGAGAATATTCTTCCACATCCTCACAATAGCAGGTGGTGCTGCAGGCTCGTGGCTTTACCTACCCCTCAACTTTTATTCTTTTTAAAAACATAAATGCTTCATAGCCTATACAAACTTCTATCCAGACAACTTACATAGGACTTACAGTAGCAAAATAATTTAAACAGTCATTTGTATCATTTTCTCCATTGTGCACAGGTAAATGAAGGGTTATTGTTATCTAAAAATGCTTTCTCACTTTTTTCTCACTTTTTTCAAGTTAAACTTACCACTTTTCTGCCTACCAAGTCCACCTCCTAGTACAAACCCTTTCCAAAGTCTTAAAAGCACATTCATTCCAGTTTGGAATGAATGCCAGGGAGTGACACAACATGAACCACCCTGCTTTTTCCATGTAGGTGCCTAGAAACAACTTATAATTTCTATTTGGAAAAAGACAAACCTGGGTTATACGTGGACTTTTACTGTGGAATCTGTTAGCATTTCTTTTTCAAGCATCATTTTCAGTTTATGTGAGGAAACTTATCCCCAGGGCATTATTTTAAGGGGATTTATGAATTTATGCTGCATAGCTCCTCTAAATTAATTTTACCAAGGCATTTTTGATCGTGGCACTACCCTACTCAAAAACCCTCAATGATCTTCTTTCTTCATTGACTACAGGCTAAAGTCCTAAAAGGACCCTAACAATCTGGCAGCAGTTAGTGCCTGGGACCTTACTCCCTACCTCTCTACCCAGACTCTCTCTTCCATCCACACCAAGGAGAACTTATAATTCCTAGCCAATGGATATGATGCTTGCCATGCACCAGAAAAGCTAGGTATTGTATTGAATGGGAGATTTATACTGGTTCTCTCTCCACAATTCTATATTGGTTGTATTGAAAGTAGACCCCTTAGATTATTAGACTGTAAAGAGTTGTATCCAAAGCTGATGAAGAGGAAGGAACAACAGCCAGAGATCCTGAACTTGGAGATGAAATTAGAGTTTTGATTGTCTCCTTTTGGAGAGAAGTTGTAAATGTAACCATGCGTGGGTAAGAAGGACAATAAATATGGATGCTGAGTAGTTAGAGATAGACTATTAAAAAGTCTGTGAATGTCTCCCCAACATATTATTCACTCTTCTCTCTCTGTACAGCAACCATGCTGTCTGATTGGCATGGTTGGCACATCTCCAGCTGTAGGTGAGCCCTAATTTGTCTAAGCCAGAGATTTTAAACCCCTTTTTTAATTTCATGGCACACATGAACTAATTATTAAAATTCTACAGCACACCAAAAAATGTATTTTTGCCAATCTGACCAAAAAAAAAACTGGCGTAATTTTGATTCATTCACACTGATGGCTGTTGTTGTGTTGGCTTTTGTCATTTGTTTATCTGACAATTTAAGGGAAAAGAAGTCAGTCCACTTGACTAAATAGTCAGGTATTGCATGTTTTAAAACTTCTTGCAGCACACCGATGTGCCTGCCATGGCACACTGGTTGGAAATCGCTGATCTGCCATTCCACTGCTGGGAATATACCTGAAGACTCTTGAAACAGCAATGCAAAAGAACGTATGCACTCCTATGTTCATAGCAGTGCTATTTACAATGATTTGGAAACAGCCTAAGTGCCCATCAGTAGATGAATGGATTAAAAAAAAAAAGCTGTGGGGCATTTACACAATGGAATCCTATGCAGCAGAAAAAGGAATTGCTGCCTTTTGCAACAGCATGAGTGGAACTAGAGACTATCATACTAAATGAAATAAGTCAGTGAATGGAAGACAAATACCATATGATCTCACTTATAAGAGGAATCTAGTGAACAAAATAAACTCATAAGCAAAATAGAACCAGAGGCACAGAAACATGGAATAGACTGACAGCTGTATGAGGGGAAGGAAGGAGTGGGGACTGACTGAAAGAAGGTGAAGGGATTAGTCAAAGAACATACATGAAGGATCCATGGACATGGACAATAGTGTGGTGATTGACTACAGAAGTGGGAGACAGGCTGGATGTAGGGGGTGAAGGGGGAAAATGGGACAACCATAATAGCATAAATAATAAAACATTTTAAAAAATGAAAAAAATTGCCAGTCCAAGACAATCATTTCATCATATCCCAGACCTAAGTCATTCAGTAGCTATTATTCTCCCAACCACTGTGACTGGTTTAAGGATGGTACAATCAGAGCAAATCTAAAAATTATCTTCAATGGCTAGAAAAAACAACACTCTTCTCTTGGTATAAACGAGGAATTATATAGTCTAGATGTGATAACCAGACCCCAATATGGTACCCAATGATTCCAGCCTCCTGTCACATCTTTGTATAATTCCCCTCTCTCAATGTACCAGGGTTGGTCTGCAAGACCAACAGAATAGGGCAGAAGTGATGATACATCGCTTCTTTTTTTTAAAAGAATTTATTTTATTTATTTATTTATTTATTTATTTATTTATTTATTTATTTTTAGAGAGAGGGGAAAGGAAGTAGAAAGAGAGGGAGAGAAACATCAGTGTGTGGTTGCCTCTCCCACACCCCCTACTGGGGACCTGGCCCACAACCCAGACATGTGCCCCCCCTGGGAATCGAACCAGCAACCCTTTGGTTTGCAGGCAGGCACTCAATCCACTAAGTCACACTAGCCAGGGCAAATCACTTCTGAAATTACATTATAACATTATAACATACTGGCTTCTTCTTCTTCCTTCTTCCTTCTTCCTTCTTCCTTCTTCCTTCTTCCTTCTTCCTTCCTTCTTCCTTCTTCCTTCTTCCTTCTTCCTTCTTCCTTCTTCCTTCCTTCTTCCTTCTTCCTTCTTCCTTCTTCCTTCTTCCTTCTTCTCCTCCTCCTCCTCCTCCTCCTCTCTCCCACCTGCCTCTCCTCCCCACCTCACTATCA